>CM021102.1:596962458-597148629 GCA_007115665.2 Sequoiadendron giganteum | reverse complement strand
ACTTTGGTTTTTGTTTTGTTTGGAGTCAATAAGGTCATGTAAGACCATTTGGAGTCATGTAAGTCCATTCTATGATGTTTTGGTGTCATGTTGTAAAAAGTTGCAAATGTTGCAAAATGTTGCCAAAATGTTGTCAAAAACTTGCAAATATTGTCATTAGTGTTAACAAAGGAGTTGGTGGTTGGTTTTTCAGTTGCCAATGGTTGTAACATGTTAAATATGCCATGTAACCTCGATCGCAAGGGTTGGAGAAAGTTGGAATGAGAAGATCATCATTTTGCCACATTCAATATTGCATTTTCCTGTGAAAATTGACTTTAACTCGAATTGTATGGCCTGGTACAGTTTGGTACGGCCTGACAACCAACTGGAGTAGTTGTAGGATGCTTCTACCTTTATGATGCTTTTGGTTTGAGAAGTTTTCATTGAGGTTTGTGGGAGATATCACATTTTTTGTCTTGACAGGTCAAAACCCTGCCTAGGGTTTTCAGAGAACAAATAAAATTGATGGGCAGAGTTTCCACCACTCAAAACCCATGAAAGTTGGTGGAAATCTCTGTCTTGATGCTGCCCACATGTTGGCAAAAGGAGGGTGCCTGATTCTCACTCTGGTAGAAGTTCTTGATGATAGTATGCTTTCAATTGTGTGTAAACTATCCTAAAACCCTAGGGTCAATGCTGTTTTGATAAATCTATGCACCATTTGTTGTTGATAAGATATTGAATCATTGTGGGAGGCTGTAATAGGTCTGCACAAGCCTGGAGATGATTTGACAAGTTGTGTTTCTCTTTGTTTGATGTTATGGTCTAATGTACTAGTGGCAACAAGTCCTAATTTGCAGGATTCATGGTGTCAAACACTTGGTTGGGGCTATGTATGTTTGGAAACCTTCAGAATATGTTGAAGTAGGTTGGAATACATCAAGTTGTTCATATTCCATGTTGCCTTCAATGGTTGAGTGTCACTAGGGTGCTGTCCCATGTTTTCATGTGCACTAGGAAGCCTTTAGGCATTGTTTGAGATGAGTCCTTGTGTGAAGGGTATAAAGGTAGTAAAATTGTTTAGAACAGTACTTTCTCTGCATCATAATCTTATTGCAAATGATTGCAATTTAGGGGTTTCACCTCCATGGTTCCACCACCACTCTATAGGGTCTTTCTTTGCTTGCATATCATATAAAGCTTCCACGGAAGAAAAATCATCATGCCCATGTGAAAACTTATTCCATTGACTCCTCATAAATGAAGCTTCCTCACGTCGGCCATAAATCTTTTTTATTGCAGCCAAAAATCTCTTCATTACCTCTCTATCCTCATATGGAACCCTCTTATTGGTCACTTGTATATTATGCCATTTAGGATTTAAGGCATAGGCAACACAATGAAGAGGCGTGTTAAGTTTGTTCCATCTTCCATGTAACTTTTCTTCTATCAAAGGATACAGAGAAAGATCTTTTGCATTTGTTATTTTCTTCATTCTTTCACACATGGAATTTATTTCTTCATAAATTTCTCCCAAACATGGCTTGTCTAAATCTGCAAATTTGATCACCTCACATATGGGCTTAATAAAGTCCACAACAAATTTAACGTTAGCTCAAAAATGGTCATCAAGGACCATACCTCTCACCTCAACTACATCAGTTGATGTAGATTGCCTCCAAGTGGCCCATGCATCACTAACTACTGTGGAACACAATGCTCCTTTCACTTCACAAAGACGATCAAGAAGAATAAAATAAGAAGCAAACCGTGCATTAGCTGGTTTGAGAAGTTCCACCTTGGCAAATTTTCGATAAATGGCTTGTGTGTGGTGATGGTTACATATGAACATTTGTATTTTTCTACCCTTTTCTATGAGAGCTGAAATCCAATGAAACTTGCCAATATCTTTGAGTGCATTATTCAACGCATGCACACAACATGGTGTCCAAAATATATGCTTGTACTTTTTTTGCACCAACATGCCTGCCACTTTACAAACAGGGGCAACATCTATAACAATTTGGACTACATGTGATGCCCCCACCTCCTCAATGCCATCACATAGCTGGTTAAAAAGAAACTCTCCATTTTTTTCTTACCTTGAACAATCTATTGCCTTCAAAAAATAAGGCCCTTTGTTGCATGTTACCATGATATTAAGTAGTGGACAATTTCTCGTATTTGTCCACCCATCCATCACAACACTCTATCCTTCTGTAGCCCACACTCTCTTCATTGGTGCAGTTTGTTTCTCTAATCAAATTTTTTCTTTATCAATTAGAGTAGTGCGAAGCTTTTCATACATAGGTGGTTTATATCTAGTTGGTGCATTAGTGATAGCTTGGACCATCTCTCCATAGAAAGGTGAGCGAGCAACATTAAACGGTATTCCATTTGCATAAAAGAAGCGTGCAATTGCTGCATCAACCGCTTCTTGACCTTGCACATCAAATAATCTTCCAATGGGGTTTGAGCTACCAATGTGTGGTCTCTTGTGAGAAATTTCTACTATTATCTCTCTAGAAGACACATCCACCTCTGCCTCTCTATTTTGATTTTGAATTGCACTAGGTGCCCCTATCGTTGAAGTGTGAGAGCTCAAGTTAGAAACTTTTCCATCAGCTCTTTCTTAATCCCTTACAACCTCATATTGTTGTACCTCATTTGGACAAGGATCAACACCTTTTTCAGCTATGTAAAGGAAATGAGCCCTCACCCTCGTGTAAGTACCTTGCCATGACATTTCACATAATTTGCATGTGATCGTGGCTGTTTCACCTGAACCCTTTAGCCTTGAAACATGATCACAATACTTCCACAATGGATACAAGTCTTGTTTTCCCCCACTTGACATTCTACACAAAAAAAAATAAAATTATTAGGAGCATATTGGATAGTCATATCAAATTTAGCTTTATTTTTTAATTGTAGATTGTAAACTATGTATTATGTAATCAATAACCAGTCTAATTACTGTAAGTGTAATTTATTTTTTAAATTTTTATTAAAAAAAATGCGTAGAAATTTGACCAATATTTGTTCAATAAAGACCTAATATTTGTTAAAAAAAACATGTAAAGCTCTGAGTTTCTAAACAATATTTGTTAAAAAAAAACACTACAGAGTCAACAAGACCTTGGCCCATCCATTTGTTGACTCTCTCTTTACCCATCACAAGCATTAGAAGACCAATATTAGGCGTTAGCCCCAAGTAATAATATCATTATACTACAACCATCATGGGAAATATTATTGTCTGATAATAGTAATTGCAGCCTTTGGAGAAATGAAAATCATGACCTATGCTAACACTACAGCCATTGTGGGAAATATTCATTGGAGTATATGCACAAATGAAATGCTCTGACCTTTGTGAAAATGCTCAGAGTTAGACTAACTTGGTAGCGGCTGGACATTTAGCACGATTGGAAACAGGAAAATGTTTTGCTTGGAAATAGTCGACTCCACCTTTGTATCACCTTCCGCACTTAGATGTGAATGCAACAATGTCTTCAATTGCGACCTTTATGTTTTTGTTGTCTAAGTTTTAATGTTTTAACTTTAAATTTTATGCGACTAGGTAAAACCATGTGGGAGATGCCAGGTCTGGTGACGGGAGATGACAGGAGACTCGAGAGACGTTGGCGAAAGTTTCTTGGTGGGGAGAGACGTTTTTTGGGGACTTGTTGTTTGGAGATAGCAGAGTACCCAATGCTAAGGATTTGTTACAACAGAGTTAGGATATCATGAAAGCCTTGATGGAGAACTTGCAACAAGCCTAGAATTGACATAAACAATATGCAAACCAGCATCACATTGAGCGAAATTTTGAGGTTGGTGACATGGTTTGTTTGGGGTTGCAGCCCTACAAGCAGTCCACTCTCAAGAAGAGTGGATCGAAGAAGTTGAAGCCATGGTATTATAGTCCATTTAGGATCTCCAAAATAATTGGAGAGGTGGCAAGAAGCAAGGTTCACAACGTTTTTCATGTATCTCGCCTCAAGAAGGCGTTGGGCATAATGTAGTTCCCTCTTTGGAGTTGCCATAATTGGACGGAGAAGGAAAACCCATTCTCATTCTTGAGGCTATTATTGGTATTAAGGAGTGTACTCTAAGGAGGAGGATCATGGAGTACCTTGTGAAGTGGAAGAATTTTCCGATTGATGATGCTAACTATGAGAGTAGATTTGCAGCATCCAGAGTTCAAATTGCTTGGGGACAAGCAATTTTGGGAAGGGAGGACTGTAATCTCCCCCCTCTAGGTGTAGTTGAATTAATATTATTTGAATTAAACGTTAATGTTTTTAAGTTTAATTAAAGATTTAACTTAGCGTTTATTAAAATAATATAAAAAGGTGATATAAGGCGTTTTTAAACAAAAGGTGAAGTTAATATTTTAATTGTGAGGGTCAAAAAGAGAGATATAAGTTTTTAAATTCAAAAGTGAATGTGGAATTTCAAGATTTGGAAGGAGTTACGAAAGGAGAAGAAAAGTAATTTTTGGGCACATTTTTCAGTATGCATGAAATTTGGGGAAAGGGAATGTTTTGCTGCTGGAATTTCCAAAACTTCATGAAGATGCAAACCTTCATAGGGATTATCATCTTCAAAGTTGGAAGATACTTTGTGGATGATTGCTGACAGTTCTACACAGGAACTGTGCTAGTTTATATCCGTGTTTTCTCTGAGAATTTACAATGATAAAAAATTAGAGGTACAAAGGTTAATTTGTCTAGTCCTACACTGCCATAGGCAGTCCGTACTACTTTAGAATCAACGGGAAGGTATAGGTTTGAAATGTAAGTAATTATCTTGTGGAGTTGAATGTCTGTACAATATTAAATGCTGGAATTTTCCTTCCTTGAAAATCTGTACCTAGTTATATCAAGTCAGAAATTTGTAAGAGATATATTGTGCTGAAGGTTTCTTTACAAGTCCGTACTCTTTGCAAGTGCTGTATGGGGGAAATTTTGTAAGCCGCTGTACTTCCATATAAGGGAATATCATATTCCCAGCGTCGTACTTCCAAATAAGAAAATTCGTACATGGAAAAATAACCATACATCCAAGTTTGAAGAATTTGTGCTTCCTATCTTTCTTAGTACATTTTAAATGAGCATGTTTTTGACTTTCCTGCTGCTGTACAAAGGTTTTGGAGGTCACTGCTAATTCTAGGTCCACCGTACAGTTGTAAGATCATAAAAAGTTTTAAGAATAAGAGCCATACTTCTGTAGTGGCTGTAGCTGGTGGAGAAAATTGGGTGCTGGGAAGCATTATTCATGTCAGAAATTATCCTACATGTATATACCAAAGTTTGATGTTGTTGAGTACAGATTATCTGTTTAATATATTATTTGTATAATCTTGCTCTGCATTGTAAAAGGCTGTTTTAAAAATCTGAGTCTAGAAACTTATTTGTGGTGGTTTTGTGATTATTTATTTTTCATAAAAAATTGGAAAAAGCAAAAAACAATTGCATTCGACTTTAAAACTGCAACTGTTTGACAAAATGCCTGAGTTGTACAACTAGTGGAAGTGCAAAAAATTGGTTTGAAAAATTGGGGGTAGACATCACATAGAACCTACATGAGTGCACCTATTCTACGTTGTGGTTGAAAGAGGAATCTCGCTAGATTTTGTTTTCCCCGTTTGTCCTGCAGAAGATGCCATCTTTTGATATAATATTGTTTACATGAGCTTATTGCAAATTATTGCTTCCTAATGTTTCTTTTCTTCAATTTCCTTCAGTGGGTGAAGAGGTAAGGACTAAGAAGCAAATGTTTAACCTGTAGGGCCTACTCTAACTGCATGTTTTCCCATCCATTTTTTATAATGCAATGACTATATTGCAAACATACAAATTTTTACTAGCATGGCTGAACTACAACTGAAATCTGAACTGGATTGCAGTGAGAGATTCAAAGAAGGGATAGAGAATATTTGCTAATCTTATTAGAAGCCAAGAGAGTTTGCTGTTGCCCCGCCTGGAATTCTTTCTGCCCATGGACCGCCCTTGTGTGTTGTTCACCACCTTCCAATTATGCAAAACATGTTTGATTCACTATTAAATTCCTCAAACTTCCTTTTCATTCCCAAACCGCTTCCTCCATTAATGGCAGATGTTGGCATCAATTACAGAGGGTGGTGTGGAGTGATCACAAATACCTTGGGACCTGTCTATACCCTAAATATTTCACTTTGATTCAACACCATTCCATTGTTCAAAAGGCTTATGCAGACAGGGGATGAGAGGCCTAGGTTCTAAGGGGACAAGGCAAGGGGATTTGTGAAGGTAGATAATATAGGGTGAGAGGACTCCAAAGGGAGTTGGTAGGTTCTGATTTTTCCTCTCTTATTTTGATTTTAATTTAGAGGTATGGTAAATTTGCATCCATTTTCATGGGTGCTGCATCCTTTACCAGAACACATTGCAGATCTTTGGGGCAGGAAGGGAGCTATACCTTACCTAGGGCTCTACAAACCCTTTGCAGAACAACAGCCTTGTTAGCTGAGGTCTGCTACTTGGTTACCTTCTATTCTACATGCTTTATTTATGTCATGCACATCCATTTTAGTAATAAGCTTGTGAGCTTCAGCCATGATCTCATTCAAGCTCCAGGACTTAACCTTTCCTTTTTTCAAGGCATTGGTTAGTATTTGTGAGCCTACTTCAATTACCGTCTTCTTCCATTGTTTTAGAACAAATATTGGTAGCCCTTTAAACAGAGCCATTGCCCCAGTTTGATTGTTGGTTTGTTTCCCTGGGTGTAGAGAATAGATGACCAAGGACCAACCATCTGAATTTTTAAATACACTCCAATCACTTATAGGCCCTAGGGTTTCTTTGGTGTGATCATCAAGATTTGGGAGATCGAGTCCTGAATATCCTCCCTTAAGAAAATGCATTTTGAATTATTTTGAGTTAGTCTTCTGTATTTTCCCGACTCTGTACTTTTTATTGATTTTAAAGATGTCACACATATCATTAAACATGTGTTATGAGTCGTGACTATTCTAAGTCCAGCTTTCATTTCGTTAAAATCCACAATTAACAGTTAATATGAGAAGATAATTTCTTCCATTGTTTCTTTCCATTTCCGATCTCTTTGGAGCCAAATATCCACATTAGAAGATGTCTACAGGTCCATTGGAAAATTCTTTTTGCTTATATAAAGTATAAGAGTTCTCATACTGATTTAGTCTAATTATAATCTATGAAAGCCATACCTTAAAAAGGTGGTATGTACTGCTTTTTATTTCAGGTTTCTTTCTCAAAAGCCATATGTCAAATATTTACTCTGTTTATTATGTCAGGTCTCTTTCAGAATGGGATTCTTAGAATGTTGAAGCTTGAAATTCAGAATTGATTTGTAGATTTTCAGATCATATGTTTGTAGTAGAATTTAAAAACATGGTACGTGCATGAAAACAGCAAACTTCTTGGTTTGATGCCCTTAGCTGTCTAGGATATTGAAGAATTTGTGAATTTTAATTAACAAAGTTATACTTTTAATTTAGATTCTTATATTATCCATAAAATTTTCAGGTTGACATCTGAACACAGGAAGTTCTGTCTATAAATTGCAATGGGATTATATCTCAGTAGTCCAAAGACAGATAAATTTTCAGAAGACGGTGAGAATGATCGAGTAAGATATGGCTTATCTTCTATGCAAGGATGGCGTGCAAGTATGGAAGATGCAGTGAGTAATCATCTGGCACCCAGTTGTGCATTTGTTTTATGCATCTTTGCAAGTGCCTTATATATATCTCAACATGATTAGTTTCTTGGAAATTTGTGGTTTTCCTATCTTTTTTTATAGCTGCAATTAATTTTGTTGATGCAGTCCATGAAGCACAATATGAATGAAGGATAATTTAGATCCTGGTAAGCAGAGGTTGCACTCAGAGAATAACCCTAACTGCAAACTGAAACTTCAATCAAAATTGTTGTCTTCTAAGTACGTTAACCTGCAAAACATATCTGCTGAAAGTACAAAAAAACAACGAATAAATGAAATCAGAATAATATTAGTTGCTGTCTGAATATTCTTCTATTCTGAATTTTCCTGTATACTATAAAAGTGTGCACCCTTGCTGACTTGGGTGCCCATAACAGAACTAAAGAGCTATTTAAAGCTGTAGCCTTATCTTGTTATTCATCACTTATAATCTCTCTAAAAATGAGAAAGCTAAAGAATAAAAATTACAAAAACAGAAATAAAACAAACTGAAAATCAAAGAGTTGCCTAGACACATATGCTTAAATTTGGGGAAGCTAACACTAAATATATATCCTAAATGCAGGAAAGCTAACACTAAATATAAGTGTTTATCTATTGCAGTTTTATTTGCTAAACATAGGATGTTTCTACACCTAGATTTAAGACTCGTTGTTGCTGCACTAGTTGGAAAAAAACCAACTGCTGAGAAATTAAAAAAAGGAACATTTTCTCTTCATGAGGAAGTCTTCCATCAAATCTACCTTAGCTCTTAGATTCCCAAACATTTCTTTTGACAAGGGCTTTGTCAAAATTTCTGCAACCTGCTTATCTGAGATTATATATTGAAGAACTACAGCTCCCTTCTGCAATCTGTCTTTGAGGAAATGATAATGGATATATATATTGTAATATGTCCCTTTTTATAAATTTTTGGAATATATGATTTCTTTTTTGTCTTTGGAAATAGGGAAACAAAAAATAACAAATACTGAATTATGAGCCAAACCCTAGATAATTTATGGCATGAAAAGAAACTTGGAACCCTAAGCAAATTATATGCATTTTTCAATAATAGAGAATGCTAACTATGAACTTAAACCCTGCGCAACAGTAAATCAGTGATTTTAAAGAGCAAAGTTAGTAATAACAGATAAAAGTTTTTCAATCTGTCTTTCAGAACTTAATTATCTGATCCTGCAGTAGTGAACAGAAACAATCAGTGGTTAATTTATAAATCAGATCCAAGTGATCAGTATAAAGGTGCTACCAAAATACCTTTTAGATCGCCAAGCAATTATTCCTTAAATGCAGACCTAACGGCTAAAATGGGGATGCACATTAGCACATTTTAGAAACTTAATGGCGATAATAACAACAAAGCATACCTAAAATTATATCTTTCCAGATTGCAAACAGCTGGCGTGATAATACAGGATGCAAATAGATTAAATGCTGGGAATAATCACTGAAACAGACCACAGTATTATAAAGAGGTCCAGAATGAGCTGACTGGAAAGAAAGATCAGATTTATCACGGTTGGTGCAGCATACAGTATGATAAGTTGCCACCTAAAATGTCAAAATCCTGCCTCACAAGCTGATTGCTGGAAATCTATATTGCCAGTTTGGGTTTGGGTTCAAGGGTTCGGTTCGCAAATTTGATCAATTTTTTTTGGATTTGGGTTTGTCCATACAAAATCATTTAAAGATTAAAAAAAATATATACATATTTACAACAGTAATTAAGTTCAAAATACCACACATAGCATCATATATTGTTTAATAAACAAAACCACCCTAAAAATAAAAAAAAAGCATTAGAATGCAAATTAGTCAAACACGAATGTCATGATATATATTATATATTAAAATTAACTACATTGCTGCATTTCTCCTTGTAGGTAAGCATTAGGGAAGGTTGTCCAATTGGATAATGATATTATAGAGGAAGACTTCTAGGCAAACTTGGAAAATTGGACTTGGAGAGTACATGGCAAATCAAATGAACTCAATGGGAGTTTGAGGGCAATGCCCCAAATGGGGTTGAGGGGCAATGCCCCTCGTAGGGGTCTTGGAGCAGCACCCCTTGTGGGGGTCTGGAGGCAGCACCCCCCAGTGGGGTAGAGGGGCATCACCCCTCATGGGGGCTTGGGGGCAACGCCACTAGTGAGGTTGAGGGGTACTGCCCCTTGCGGGCTTTGGGGGAGCATCCCGACGCACTCCCTATTGCGATATAGGGCGGGGTTGAGTGGCAAAGCCCCCACCACCATGCCATGTTATAGCAGCTTAGGGCTGCACTTCCATTGCACACATTTCGAGAAAGAAGTATAAATTAAATGGTAGCCTTTTGGCTATTTTATTTATGACAATAACATTTAAACATAAAGGGCCGACCCTAATGGTTCGCATGTATTGCTTGTTGCTTGGGCTGACCTTGTATTTATCATTTATTATGTTTCTTTATAGAGGGCCGACCTAAGTTGAAGAGGCGCCTAAATTGTATATATACAAGGTCTTGTTTTGTCATTATTATCATTCAAGTTCTTCAAGTAAATTCGCAATTAAGAGCAGAAGTTTGCACCTTCATAGCAGCAGTTCGAATTCAAGGAAGATCTCATTCATTTGTATATCTTGCATCTAGGAGAGGTGCAATTCCATTGTATCAATAATTGGCCATTGTTGGGCCTAAGTTGTAAGCAGATTTCTGCTCTTGTTCTACTTTATATAAGAGAATCATTTGCTGGGTTTTTCTCCCTCAAGAGGAGGGTTTTCCTAGGGTATCTTGTTGTGTTTATTGTCTTATGTGTTGCAATATTTTAAGTGCTTTCGATTGCTTAATCTGATCTAAGAAACACTAACATGGTTCAGAGCGGGTTTGAAAAAGATCGTGATCAGATTTAGTTGCAGCACTCACTCTAATTTATTTCAGTCTATCTCCTAAATTTTTCAAGATGGTGAACGGTCTGAAAATCGAGGATAGACTTGAAGGAATTTCGAACTACACATCAAGGAGGTTCAGGATCATGCTCACATTGGAAGAGAATGATTTGGCTGAGTTTGTGAAAACAAAAGTTCCCGAACCTGAGGAGGAAGAAGAGAAGTTGCAGTGGAGGAAGAAAGATACTAGGGCAAAGAAAGTGTTGGTTGATTCCGTCAAGGATCATGTTGTACCAATTGTCTTCAAGTTGGATACAACAAGAGAGATGTTTACAACTTTGGAAGAGATGTTTGAAATCAACAACACTAGTCGAGCACTTGCACTGAAGCAACAACTCCATCATGTGAAAATGGTGAAAGGAGAATCTGTAATTACTTACTTCATGAGGATTTCAGAGATAAGAGATCAGCTCTCCACAATTGGTCACATGATTGATGACAAAGACCTAATTATGCTTGCTCTCAATGGTCTTCCACTTTCATGGGAGTCGTTTATTCAAGGAATCAGTGCAAGATCTAAACTTCCCAAGTTTGATCGATTGAGAATTGATTGCATTCAAGAGGAGTCGAGACTAATGGCTAGGGGGAATTGGTCAAAGTTCAAAGAATGAAGAAATACAAGTTCTTGCCTCTCATTCGTCGAAGAAAGGAAAAGGCTTTAAGAAAGGGTTCTTCAAGAGGAATCGAGAAAATGGAAATGATGGTGCTCCTGCCTTCAAAAGGAAACGAGACATGTCCAAGATTCAATGTTTTCGTTGTGATAAGTATGGTCACTTTGCGAAGGATTGTCCTCTTAGACCTAAGCAGCAGGTTGCCACTACAAATATTGAAGAAGTTGCTCCGCAGAAGGACTCCAGTGATTACCTGTTCTATTCAGCTTTGTCAAGCAATGTATCTACCGACGCCAACACTTGGCTGATTGATAGTGGTGCCTCTAGGCACATCACCGGTTTCAGGGGTCACCTTTCAAACTTAGTGGAGAGCAACTCTAGTGATCAAGTCGTTATTGGAGACGATGCTAGATATACTGTGAAAGGAATTGGAAACTCCTCTCTTCACTTGGATTCCGGGATTTCATTGGAGTTGAATGATGTACTGTTCGTTCCAGGTATAAAGAGGAATCTTGTCTCAATTTCGGCATTAGAAGACAGGGGTTATCAAGTTGCCTTTTCTAAAGGCAAAGTTCTTATATGGGCAAAGAACTCCAACTTCAAAACTGCTCAAGTAATTGGAGTTAGACATGAATGTCTTTACAGGCTATGCACTCGTCCTCTTCAAGCGCTTGTACATAACTCTTCCAGCATGTGTGATCTTTGGCATCGAAGATTGGCTCACATTCACTTTCGAGCACTACCTATCATGGAGAAGATGGTCATCGGTCTTCCGAAATTCAATCAGGAACATGAAGGTACATGCAAAGGATGCACCCTAGGCAAGAACACAAAAGGTACGTTTCATTCTAGTGAAAGTAGATCTAAATGTATTCTTGATCTCATTCATTCTGATTTATGTGGTCCAATGTCTATTGCATCTTCTAGTGGTTTCTTGTATTACATTATTTTTATTGATGATTACTCTAGAAAGACTTGGATTTATTTCTTGAGATCTAAAGAATCTGAAGAAGTATTAGAAAGATTCAGAGAATTCAAGGCTCAGGTTGAAAACTTGTCTGGAAAAGGATCAAGGTTTTGAGATCCAATAATGGTGAAGAATACACCTCTGGCACCTTTCAAGATTTTTGTATTGAAGCAGGGATTAAGAGGGAGTTCAATGTTCCCTATAATCCACAACAAAATGGTATTGCTGAAAGGAAGAATAGGTCTATTGTGGAAGTAGTAA
Source organism: Sequoiadendron giganteum (assembly GCA_007115665.2). Classification (NCBI taxonomy): domain Eukaryota; kingdom Viridiplantae; phylum Streptophyta; class Pinopsida; order Cupressales; family Cupressaceae; genus Sequoiadendron; species Sequoiadendron giganteum. The sequence continues at coordinate 597,136,143 of CM021102.1, read as the reverse complement.
AAGCTATGATCCATGATCAAGATCTGCAAATCTCTCTTTGGGCTGAGGTATCGAGGACAACCGTCTATGTTCAAAACAGGAGTCCCCACAGGATCTTGGAGAATAAAACTCCTGAAGAAGCATTCTTAGGGGTGAAACCAGAAGTCAGTCATTTGAGGATCTTTGGTTGTCCAGTATATGTTCATATCCCAAAGGAAAAGAGAACAAAGCTAGAGCCTTCTGGGAAGAAGGGAATTCTTGTAGGTTACAGTGAGACATCAAAATCCTATAGGATATACATACCGGGACAAAAGTCTATTGAGATTAGTAGAGATGTCACATTTGAGGAAGATGTCGCTTTCAGAAGGTCCAAGGGCACTCCTATGGAGATCGATGAACAAGAACCTCCTCATGATATGGAAGTTGATCATATTCCAGAGAACCTGAAAGAGGCTCCAGAACCTAAAGAAGATGTTGATCCAGTTGAACCATTGGATCCTATTGATGGGCCTTTAGATATTGTGATTGGAAAGAAAAGGCCTCTTTGGGCTTGTAGGACAATGTAGGAGGCAAAAAGTTTTGCAGCCCCAAGAGGAGCTTTCAGAGAAAGCAAGAGACCTCACAAGTTCTCTAGTTATGTCGCCTTGATGAATCAGATTATTGAGTTAGAGCCTTCAAGTGTCGAAGAAGCTTCTAGTCAACAAGCATGGAAAGATGCCATGATTGAGGAATATCAGTCCATACTTAAGAATGATGTTTGGGATATTGTTCCTAGACCCAAAGGAAAATCTGTGGTGTCTTCTAAATGGCTCTTTAAGATCAAGCATGCAGTTGATGGGAGCATTGAGAAGCACAAGGCAAGATTCGTGGCTAGAGGGTTCTCACAAAAAGAGGGAGTTGACTATGAAGAAGCTTTTGCTCCTGTGGCTCGATATACGTCTGTCAGAACCATCATTGCTATTGCTGCATCTAGAGGATGGAAGATTCACCAAATGGATGTAAAGACAACCTTTCTAAATGGTATAATAAAAGAGGAGGTTTACATTGAGCAACCCGAAGGATTTGAGGTGCATGGGAAGGAGTCTCATGTTTGCAAGTTGAAGAAGGCCTTGTATGGTCTTAAGCAAGCTCCTCGTGCTTGGTACGAAAGGATTGATTAGTATCTATTGAGTCTGGGTTTCTCAAAGAATGATGCAGATTCTAACCTCTACTTCAAGGTGGTAAATGGTGAAGCTTTGATTCTGGTTCTATATGTTGATGATTTAATTATCACTGGTGAGGAGCACCTAATTCTAAAATGCAAGAAGGAGTTAGGTTCAGAGTTTGAGATGAAGAATCTAGGTCTCATGCATTACTTCCTTGGCTTAGAAGTTTGGAAAAAGCCAGATGAGATGATTCTAAGTCAAGGCAAGTATACTATTGACATTCTCAAAAGGTTTGGTATGATCGATTGCAAACCTATGTCTACACCCATGGAGACTAATCTAAATAAGTTGAAGGAGGTTGCAGCTAGTTCAGAACCAGTTGATTCCACGACGTATAGACAGTTGATTGGTTCATTGATGTATCTAGTTAACACTAGACCTAACATCTGCTATGCAGTGAGTGCACTTAGCCAGTTTATGTGTGAACCAAGGAAAATACATCTTGTTGCAGCTAAACATATCTTGAGATATTTATGTGGCACAATTGGATATGGGTTGAGATATTCTTCAGGTGTGGATTTAGAGTTGCATGGTTTTACTGATTCTGATTGGGTAGGATGTGTATTAGATCGGAAGAGTACCTTTGGTTGTTGCTTCAGTTTGGGTACTGCTATGATTTCTTGGTGTAGCAGGAAACGGTCTTCAGTGGCTTTGAGTACAACTAAGGCAGAGTACATAGCAGCTTGTGTGGCAGCTCGCGAGGCAATGTGGCTTCGTAAGCTCCTTGCAGGATTGTTTGGACAATCAACGGAGCCTACCATTATACACTATGATAACCAGAGCTGTGTAAAACTTTCTGTCAATCCCGTGTTTCATGATAGAACAAAGCATGTTGAGATCAAGTACCACTATATTAGAGATATGGTACTAAGGAAAGCTATACAGTTGAGGTGTATCAACACTGATGAGCAAACGACAGACATTCTCATCAAGCCTCTCTCCAGGATCATGTTTGTGTACTTTCGAGAAAAGCTTGGTATGGTGGAGAATGCAGCCTTGACTGAGAAAGAGTCTTAGTATCAGTGATTCTTTAAATTGGTAATGCATTTCTCTATTGAGAGAGATTTGAGGTGCAAGCCCTTGGTAATGCATTTCTCTATTGAGAGAGATTTGAGGTGCAAGTCCTTGGTAGTGCATTTCTCTTCGAGATTTGAGGTGAAAGCCCTTGTTTCCACCCTCTGGGAGAGCCATGGCGGATGTCATGTGTGTGACTCCATGACAACATCACGTGAGGGAATTCATGATGACTTACTTGTACTTGTGTGTCACCCTTTGGAGGAGCCATGGTGAAAGTCACTTTGAGGTGACAACATCACATTAAGTGATGAGCACTTGTACATACCATTTATGGAGGTAGCCATGATGGTTGATATCACGATGAGGTGATATTCTACTTTGTTTTCATATCGATATGATGTGTCTTGTGCAGGTGGAAGTATCATCCCTAGCTGAGAGGGAGTGTTGATGTTATAGCAGCTTAGGGCTGCACTTCCATTGCACGCATTTCGAGAAAGAAGCATAAATTAAATGGTAGCCTTTCAGCTATTTAATTTATGACAATAACATTTAAACATAAAGGGCCGACCCTAATGGTTCGCATGTATTGCTTGTTGCTTGGGCCGACCTTACTTGTATTTATCATTTAGTATGTTTCTTTATAGAGGCTCGACCTAAGTTGAAGAGGCGCCTAAATTGTATATATACGAGGTCTTGTGTTGTCATTTTATCATTCAAGTTCTTCAAGTAAATTCGCAATTAAGAGCAGAAGTTCGCACCTTCATAGCAGCAGTTCGAATTCAAGGAAGATCTCATTCATTTGTATATCTTGCATCTAGGAGAGGTGTGATTCCATTGTATCAATAATTGGCCATTGTTGGGCCTAAGTTGTAAGCAGATTTCTGCTCTTGTTCTACTTTATATAAGAGAATCATTTGCTGGGTTTTTCTCCCTCAAGAGGAGGGTTTTCCCAAGGTATCTTGCCGTGTTTATTGTCTTATGTGTTGCAATATTTTAAGTGCTTTCATTGCTTAATCTGATCTAAGAAACACTAACAATAATTACAACAGTAATTAAGTTCAAAATACCACACATAGCATCATATATTGTATAATAAACAAAACCACCCTAAAAATTAAAAAAAAACATTAGAATGCCAATTAGTCAAACATGAATGTCATGATATATATTATTTATTAAAATTAACTACATTGCTGCATTTCTCCTTGTAGGTAAGCATTAGGGAAGGTTGTCCAATTGGATAACGATATTATAGAGGAAGACTTCTAGGCAAACTTGGAAAATTGGACTGGGAGAGTACATGGCAAATCAAATGAATTCAATGGGAGTTTGAGGGCAATGCCCCTCGTAGGGGTCTGGGAGCAGCACCCCTTGTGGGGGTTTGGAGGCAGCACCCCCTAGTGGGGTAGAGGGGCAGCACCCCTCATGGGGGCTTGGGGGAAATGCCCCTAGTGAGGTTGAGGGGTAGTGCCCCTTGCGGGGTTTGGGGGAGCATCCCCGATGCGCTCCCTATCGTGATATAGGGTGGGGTTGAGTGGCAAAGCCCCCACCACCAAGCCCAAATTAAGACCTCCAAAACCACACAAACCTTCATGGCGTACATCATTTTGCATTCACAATAAGACCCAAATTAAGATCTTCAAAGCCACACAAACCTTCATGGTAGACATCATTTTAGGGTTGGGGGGCTTTATTTAATATTTTTATGTGAAAAAAAAAGTAAAAAAAATTCGAAATACGCCGCTTGGGCCGTGAGGGGCGAAAATTCGCTGCAGGTTCGCTCGAGTTCAGCAGGGCCGGACCTTGTCCAAACCCACAAGGGATTGGACCCGGACTTGGGTCGAACTAGACTGGCACTCGGGGGCCCCAAGGGGTGGACCGGTAACTTAGCTGGAAGATAATATTGTTAACAATTTGGCACAATAGTCTATGTCTTCACAACTTTGCTCAATTCACCATTCTATGGAAAGTGACATAATTTCTTAGAGTGCTTGGAAAAATAAAAAATGAGGCTAGGCATTTGCCTGGGCAACAGATAGTTGAAGCTCCAAATCTCAGGAGCTAAGCCTTGGCTGCTTCAGGCAGACAATAACCAAAGGCAAGATTTGCTTATAAATCAATAGTGTCAAGTCAGACAATAGAGCAATGAATACAACCTGCATTATCAATAATATGACAGAAAGGCCTTCCAAATAATCGAGATACTGAAGAGTCTTCAACTGACATTCCTTCTCTGATAAAGCACAAAAACTCTTGCAATACGAAAAAGGCAAAGTTATGAACAAGGAATTCTTTTTCTCCAAAAGTGTCTATTTCATGAAGCAAGTCCAAAATCATAATTGATTTTGAATCTCCTATGTGACTGACAAGTTCTTGCATTTTCCTTGCTAAAAAACTACTGACTGACGAAACAGTAGGTTTCTATGTGTATTTCTATTTCTTCATGATTTTTGGTCTACTACAGCAGTAACTACAATTTTGTCAGTTTGCAAGGGACAACACAAAATATGTCTGCCAAAGGTTGTGTGCTATCAAATACAAAAATCCAGAGAGTATGCCAAAATTTCTTCGGTACCATTATCATAGGCCAAAATAAAATATTTTGTTCTACAACTCTTGATAGTTTGTCCCAATAATCAAAAGCATTGAACTATATATCAATGTTCTGTATAACTGAAAACACAAACGGGAAAGAATTACCTACTGTGATTTTTTTACAGAACTTCTGCTGCTCCACTCAATGACAAGGATTTAGAATTTTATCAGTATAACTTGTTCTGTGTTACAACCTACCTGGGTGCCAGCCAACACTTGCTCAAAAAGAGCAATATATAATGATATAAATCTTAAATAACAAAATCAATGATATGACAAGTACCAAATTTATGAATACTCTTACCAAATGTATCTATAATTCATAGTGGAGATACGGGATGCCATGTGAAAATTTCAGACCAAGTGCACAAATAAATTAATTTAATTTTAATCATCAAATCATGTCCAAAAATGTCAAGTGTCTTTGGTTACAAGCTGGTGGCATACTATGACTCTCATGCTTTTAAAGACTACTGTATTGGACATTTATGGTTCGTTACAATTTTGGTTCACCTTTTTCTTTTTTTTTTCATTTTGCAAAAGCAATGGATTGTTAGAATGCTGAAAGTCAAACAAATATTTATCTCATTCTATACAAAAAATTATTTTATGGGAACTTAGATAAAATAGATAAATGCAAGTCAAATTCGCCAAACAATGAATTCTTATCAAGCTGAGGACCCTAAGTGATCAAAGCTTCATTCCCTAACCATGTTACAATCAGTTGTTGCTATTGGTATCACTTATCGTGGCTAACCACTAAGATTGTGTTCAGTGGCAATTGTTTGTAAAATGCTACATCCTTATCTTCATGCAAAATGTATGTTTGCAAGGTTTAACTCACAGTTGTACAAATTTCATAATAACTTGAATCAGAAATCAATTTTCTTATGCCAGTTGTGGTAATGACATTTTTTTGAAGAGATGAGACTGAAAGGAAAATAAAATTATCAAGGTTAAGTGGATAATATTAGCTGGGATTATATAACAGAAACATTTTCTCTGTCTATGGTCTTTATTTAAGAATTTTGTTTAATGTCGGGCTTTAGCAATGAATGTTTATGTAGGTTGGTGTTATTTCATGGGTATAATTTAAGGGCACTTTTTAGTTTTATGCAGCTGTTACTGTGTTAAAATATTGACTCCTTAATGCTGTTGTACATCTCATGCAGCATACAGCAATTCCAGATCTTGATAGTTGCACATCATTCTTTGGTGTTTATGATGGTCATGGAGGTATTTTTAAATACATAACACAAGTTCTATGCGACGAACTGTCATTCTATTGATATCTGTTAATCAATTTTTTTTTTCATGCCTTCCTAATTCAAGCTAGGATTGTGTCCTTGTTCTCTTAATTATTATTATTATATCATACACAGGCAACTTGTGATGGGACTTTTCTTCCTATAGCTAATTCTCTACCTAATTGTGGTAAAGTAATTATAGAAAAGATTGTAAAATCTTACTTCAATCAGTATATATTGTGATCTGGAATGACAAACTGTTCTAGATTTTCTAAAATTCAAGATATTAAGAAAATATATATCCCATCCTTACTTTGTACCACCTATGCACCACGGGTCCACCTAGGGGAAGTCATTCTTCCGTCGGTGATGTGCATCGGCATGCATCGTGGAATCCTCTATCAATTGGTACCAAAAGCTGATGGTAAAAGAAGGGCATGTATTCAAATGTCAAAATATTATTATGCTCACATATCTTGTTGGTCATGATATAAAACTTAACAGGTACAAGAGAGTCATTTAAAAAGTTGTAAACTTTTTTACTTCGAAGTTGTGAACTTAAAAGTCATCTATCATGTGGAAAAAATGGCATGTGACTGTGTGATCACTATGCATGTCTTATACCAGAAGCAAAGAATGCAAGGTTTTTGTCAGGCTTGAGGCTTACTTGAGGGGATGGTCAAATAAGTTATAAAGTCATTGTATCAAATTGATAGCCTAAAATGTTATTTACTTTGTAACTTGAAGCTAAATATAAGAAAAAGCAATGAAGAAAGAATAGGCACTATGAGATTAGCATGCAATTCTCACAAAAATACTGATTTTACATCAAGATAAAGTCAACAAAGGTGGTAGTTAACAAGTATTTATGTAACTACCCAAGACAACTTGTAAAAAGAAATTAAGATGAATGGAAAAGGGCTTTGACTCCTTTTATCTTTCTTATTTGTTATCTTGTCTTTTTTTATTCTGGTTTTTATCATTTTCATCAAAAATATGTAGGGTGCATGCACAACGTGCATACAAGATCTTGTGAAGTCTTCAATGCTATTTACGATATTTTACTAAATACAAAATTCTCATATTAATGTAGTTCTCCCAAAATTTGCGGTGCTAATTGAGGAAATGCATACCAAAATTCCTTATCAGTTTCCAAAGCTATTTAAAGGATATTTTGAGAGGGTTTTCCTTGAAATTAATGTGAAGCTTGTATCTTCAAGTTGTATCATAAATTTTCCTATTCCTATGATGGTTGCCTTAGCTTTAGTTAATGAAACAGGTAGAAGCAGGTGAAATTGTTTGTTTGTCCCTCAAAGTCTTTAGAGAATATTCATCCAAAATACTCAAGTATAAAATAGTGGGAAGGGGAAGAGAGATAGGGGGCATTCATCTATAAGACTCAAGTATAAGATGGTTAAGGGACATCCAGTTATCCCCAATGGTGTACTCATGGATTTGGGGATGCCTTTTTCCCCCAAAAGAGTTGGAAACTTGGGGGATATTTTAGAAACATTCCCCAGGGCCTATGACATCCTAGGTATGGTGTCCCATATGAAGATTCCATTGGACATATCAAGGGGACAATTCCTGCTCAAAGAGGGGAAATGACAAGGCCTTGGGACAGGGGATGCATTCATAGATCCCAAACAATGAATGTTAATAACATCAAAGGAACATTTAAGTTGGCTTGCAACTTGTGGGGGGTGAAGTCTGTCAAATGTATCATTTAGAAATTGCACGAAATTTGGAGGGGGGCATTGCAACCGCTCACACACATTATATTTGATCGTGAATGAAGTTTTTTAGATGTCTTCAAGTTGATTGGTACTTGGTAATAATCGAAGTTGAGATCAATCTTTGAAGGTCATTGATGTGAGGCAAAAAATACCAATTTCTGATGGTGGTCGTGTTGAGTACATGGTATTTGATTCAAATGTACCATGAACAATGGTTCTTGGGCATGAGGACAATTGGACTACCACAAAGAGAAGAGTTTGGATAAATCTTCCCTAGGTCAATGAGATCTTGAATTTGTCTATGAATTTCATTGTTCTCCCAAACTAATCTACTTTAGAGAGGACTACTTGGAAATTATGAACCTAGAATGAGTTCAAGTTGAATCTTGATAAAGTAACGTGTAGAACTAGCTTTGGGAGCATCATATGCATCACTATATTGCTGCAAGAAGTTGCAAAATTAATGTTGTTCAACTGTGAATTTTACAAGTCATAATTTGAGATCGTGCTTATTTGCAGATTTTTGCATTAAGGGAATCCATGAATAGGATAACTTTAGTGAAGGAGAGATGAGCATTCATTATTGCTTTATAGACACCAATGAAATGTTGCTTCTTGAAGTGTTAGGATTTGCCCCAACAATGCCAAATGTTCTGAAGTCTGGTGCCCCCTTCCTTGCCATGGCCTTGCTATGCCCATCATTGATAACCAATTAGAGATTTATTTTAGTGGGTTTCCTTAGCCAATATTATGCTTAGGTGTTAAGTTTTGCCTCTTCTCATACTTTGTCATATGCCTAAATTCTAAAAATGTCAAAAAATTCTAAGTATCAAGGTCTTTGAGTCAATTTCTAGCCTTGGGTGGGTTTTTTGTTTCCCCTTACCTTGGTACCATTTCTCTCTATTCCTCATTCCTTGAACCCCTGCCTTGTATTGATCTCCTTTTTTAGTTACTTGTGTCTCTGCTTTCTTGATCCTTTCTCTCCTACATGCCTATAGATTTCCACATCCCTCCTTGCATGCTTTTTGAAGGATTTGGTCATCTTAATCCCTGTTGGTATCAGGTACAGTATAAAATTATTTGTAGGCTTTTATCCTTGCATCTTGGCATATCGATCTATATTTTCTCACTTTTTTGCAACTTGTTAAGTTTCACCTCATTGAACCTTCAGGATTCTCCCTACCATCATTCTTCTTGTAGAATAGTTTGAATGAACGACATCCCGTTTGCTTGACTAATGGCCTCCACTCTCTTGTTTCCTGAGGGCTTTTAGAGTTCTTCATCCAATTGTGTCTCTTACATTAGGTATTGCAAAGTCTTGATCCTTATTGTCTCATCAAGTATTTCTCTCTGAGCCCATGGAATTTCCCTTCCCTCTTCACACTTCCTCCCGTGGTAGTAGATATCCCATTTTCAAACAATTCTCATTCCCTTGTCATGTGTTCCTCCTTGAACCTTGGGATTTTCTATGCCTTCCTACTTCTTTTGAAATTATTTGCAAGGTATCCTAACCTGCAAACCTTAGCATCTACAAATCAACAAGCACTATGGAGCTACTTCTTTGAGCACAAGAAGAATGTTTTGCTTCCTTGGGATGTTAACATCAGGTCCAATGAAGATTTTTTTTGTTGTTGGATGTGCTGATGCATTCAATGCTCTAATTGGTATTTGACCATTGGAAACCCTGACAAGGTGACCAAATGCAATGTAACCAAAATGCTATAAATACAAGAATCAACGATGTAATAAGGGTTGGTCATTCCTACTATCTTCTTGACTATAAGTGTTTTAGGTTGTTCTAGGGTTTCAATATTTGCAAGTTTGGTTTGCAAGTGACAAGATCACTTTTTGTAAATCATAGGAAGGATTTCAATTGAAGCTACATATGCAATCGAATGTCTCAGTGGAAAGTTATAATAATTTAGGGAAATATTTGAACCTAGTTGTGGGTTTTCTCTTGCCACATTTGTTGGTATGAATACAACCAAAGTTGGATAAATGTGTGACAACATTTTAAAGAATTACAAGCCTTTGTTATGGTCTTCCTTCTATTTCATGTGGATTATTGTAGCTTTGAGATGGATTATTAAGAGTGTTTGGTTGCGTATAGCTTTGCCATTTATTTGTGTATCAAATCTAGTTCTAGGTATGGGTTGTAGGTATATGTTCTTGTCCTTCTTGTAGGTTATGACTTGTTGCCCATATGAGTAGGCATCGATACTAAATGGTGCACGATCAAACACCTTCTCATAATAATATCCTTTATCTTCATTAGTTTAAGTTTAGGATTAGGATTCATTTTGCTCACATCATCCATTGATGTAATTGTTGTCATATTTCATGCAAGCTATAAAATTGATAAAGCATTGGAGGAACTGGTGAAAAATTCATATTATATGTGTATGGTTGGCCTAAGGGAAAATCATCCATAGGAGCTTACATATTACCGTTAGCTTTAGGCACAAGAATGCTATTATCAGCTTAAGAAGAGGTTGTACAAGCAACTATTACGCATTGGGCTTAGTGACATGGTTTGGGCCCCATCACATAGTGGGTATAGTTGAATATTTTTGCACTGTTTTATTATTATGCTTTTATTGTCCTGCAAAGGATACCTGTAGGAACACTGTTTTTGGTTTAGGTGAGCCCAAAGTGAAGGGGAGAATACTCACTAAGAAATTGGCCTTAAGTCCATACTTTGTTGATGAGTCCTTATCCTATTCTCTTGAAGACAAATCCCTAGCCTAGAAGATAGGTTACCACCCTAAGATTGTGGAGTTGTGAATTTGGCACCCAACATGTAGGAGACTCCAGTATGTGATATATTCATTTGTTGATTTTAACGGAATAAGACTTAGACTTAGCACTGTAGGTTGCATCTAGATCATATAGATACTACTTGTGAAGGAGAATATCATAGATTTCCATCGTGCAACATCACAAGTAAAGAAATCACACATGAGTGGATGTGATACTCAAATGTGCATTGCCAAGTGACTTTGATATCATGTTCTTGGTGAATCTAGTACAGTGAATGTAGTTGAATATTTTCTTCCATTGCAAAACATAAATGTTTCATAGTGTCTTATGTGATGATCTACTCTCTTCCAATGTCTATGATTACATGGAGTAGTTGTCCTTTGGCCCAACATCTGGTGTGAAGAAAGATGCTCTCATTTTTTAGCATCAATAAGTTTCAGATAAGCTTTCATATTCAAGCAAGTTGACATGTGATGATTTGTATATTTCTCTTCCTTAGGCTAGCTGCAAAGTTAGAGCAAGTAGAGCCTTATAAACACAACATTCAATTTACATGGGTGTGATCCTTGTGATGACTATATCATTTCTTCCTTTCTCTTTTTCTTTCTTTGGGATAGGAGCTTTTGGTTAAGTAGTTGCTTGAGACCTTGGCCAAGGTTGCCCACAAGATTGTTGTTGTGTGGAGTGAGTGTTGTTTTCTTGAAGTCTTTTGGTAGGGAGGTGGCCTTGAAGATGATGTTGTGAGCTCTTGCTTCTTTGCTCTTTTTGGGATCTTGACAACATGTCAATATGATTCTCTAAAAGTTATTCACTTAGGAACTCCATTGTAAATTGAATATGTAGATGAAGTACACTAGTGTACTTTTTGATCTTGTGAATGTGTATTTTGTAGGGATTTAGATGTATCCAAAATTCATGGAACTCATTTGTGTAGTTTGAAAGTGACTGGTGTGCTACGCGCTTAATATTAGTGTACATAGGATTATGAATAGTCGTCTTGTGGCTATCTTAACTCTTAATTAAGTCATATTATCATTATTATATTGTTATTTAGTTAATGAGGTCGGCCTAAGGCTTATATAGGGCTATCTAATTTAGCTTGGGCGATATCCTAAGCATAAATAAGATATATATAGGAGGTAGTGAGTCTTATTTCATTATCAGATTATGAATTGTGTTCTCATTGGAGATATTTGGAGGTTTTCCCCCTCGAAGTGGCTTGTTATTATCAACTATTATCATGTATTTTCAACATATTTCATATTACATCTTCCATTGTGCAAATTATTTCATAACAAGCATGATCTTGGCACCGTGATGACAAGGCATTTTCTTTCAATTTTGGAGGTCATTTTGTGAAACACATCTCTCCTAGATTTGGCGATTTTTTTTTTCTGTTTTTAAAGGGTTTTTAAAGAACATATTCAAGAAGCTACAGTCCAGATTTTGGAGGAGTTGGAGCAGAATTGAGTGATTTATTGCAAAATTAGGGTTTCAAACAATTTTGCCCTCAAGCAGTAAAATTATGTTCACACCCATCTTGATTTACAAGCAATCATTGATCATCACTCTGTGGCTTTCAGAGATACGCCTAAAGGACCACCTCCTAAGAGGGATCATGATTATGCCATACATTAATGGGTTGTGTTGAGCACATACTGCCGTGGAGTGCAAATCATGTGTTGAAAGGTTCAAATTCGCTTTTTCTTTGCACTATGAGATTTACACCATAAAAAAATATGGATTAGAAATATTCAAATTAACATGGGTGATTCTTTTGTTGTTAAGGGTGTGGTGTGATGGTTAAAAATGTGGTATGTTGACAAATTGCTAGGCTGTTGTGGTCGTAGGCCATGTGCCTTCGTTGGGTGGTTGTGCTTGTGGGTTTGGATCACCTGTGTTAATGTAGGGGGTGATAGTGCCCAAGATGGGAAGAGGTCCTCCAAAAGTGGCCTCTTTGGCTTGGGCTAGGCTAAAAATTCCCAAGTTTACCAACTAAAAGAAAAAAAAAAAAAGGTGAATATTTCAACATCAAAGAACTTATTGATAGTGTAATAAGCGTCCAACTATTAAAGTCATCCATTGAATGCTTTGGGGTTGATCTTTCCTTGGAAATTGGGTTGCTGAGGTTGATGTGTACCTTGCATGGATTATGGTGTTAGGAAGAACTCAATATTATTATAGATGGTGTCATGGAACCTAGTTGGAACGTAAGGTCATGGAATTGAGAAAATAGTTCTTATCTGTGTTGTTTCAAAGCTTCTAGGATGAGCTTTTGGGCGCCCACTTGAACATGTTTCTTTTTATCATCACTTAATATTGTTTTGGTGGTGACACTTTTCAGGATAGTCTAAATCCAAACCAAGTTGAAGGCTTTGCTATCTTTATTGAAAACAAGTGGTCATGTACCAACAATGGAATGAATGGTGTGAAAACAAGAGACAAATTCATTTTGTGAAGATGATTAAGGTGGCATGTGAGTCATATGCTTTGATAATAATGATTTTAGGTGTGCTCAAGAGATCACCAAATAACTAGTAAAGGAGAAAGGTTTGTCTAAACTACTTAACATGTAATGGGACAATGAATACAAACTCAAAAACAACCACATATTCAATTGTATGCACTGTATATCAAATAATGCATGTCTTATTCACCTTGAATATGGTATAGACTTACAAGTACAATGTTGGACTTAGACCAAACTAGATTAGACCTATGGGCAGAATCTTAAGAAGAGTTATAGTGTTGTTAGGATTGTGTTATGGAAGAAATGTGTGTTTGGTCTTGTTGTGTGTATCTTTACAATGAGAGAGGTTAAAGAATACAATAACAATTCAATCACAAGAATGGATGGTTTGCATACACCATTCCTATGGCAAATTTTTACCTTCTTTTCTCCTCTTCTCTGCCATAACAAAATGGAGAAGGCAGCTTGTCATGGCTGATTTGGCATTGCTGAATGATGTGGATGTCATTGGAAAGAGTCATGCTTTGTCATTTAACACCATTTGATGAAGCCTAGTGTGTTGTATGAAAGGTTCACAATGCACTTCAAGAGGTCTGCAATTGTGCCACAAAGAGGGTCTTGTAGCTTTATTTGTAAAGCTGTGAAATGGAGTGCGAGCTTTAAAAGTTTTTTACAATGTCCAACCACTATTTGAAATGCCATGAATGCATGATTGTTAGTCAATAAAGGAAAGACGAGATAGATTCAATAACTCTCTATATAGATGCATTATGTTATGTACTAAAGAAATCTCTTGCAAACCTAGTGCCATGCAACCTATTAGCTTGCATGCTCACTGTACCTGATACTATCCCAAAATGGAAAGGATTTTGAACTGAAAACTTTCTAAAAGAGTACTTAATAGTCTGTTTCGAAAAGAAAAAAATTAAGTAGAGGTTATTTGTCAGGTGACAACTCAATTAGAGAGGTTTCTAGAAAAGGAGCAATAGATAAGGCAGAAGCAACAAATAGCTGCTTCTTCTGCTTTTTCTGCGATGCTTACAATGAGTTGTAGTAGCATTGGTTCAGAGCTTGTAATTTTAGGAGTTGGTTTATGACATTATGTCATGCGACGCTCTTGGTTCTCAACTATTCTTGGAAAACATGGGTTGTAACAAAGACAAACATATGGTGGCAAGTAGTGAAATGGGTACTTTCACTATATTCCTTTCAATGTGGCTAGGTAAAAGTTTTCTTGACTAGTCTTATTTTAATTTTTTTCTGAATTCAAATTTTTATGAACATGATTTTTATTAAAGTTTTATTTTTTATTTTTTAATCAGTTCAGTGAGGGGTAAGGGTCCTCTCCTATTTTATATAGTAATATATCTAAAGTTAAGCTGGCAGCCATAACCAGCCAGCCAACCTTGAGTTATACAAAAACAAAGGAAATATGAACATTAAAAGCATTTTTCCTCAATGGGGTGCTGGTATTTTCAAGAATGCTTTCACCTTGGGAGTTCTGAATTACTAAAGCCAGAGGACACATATCAACATGATCTGGCCAAAACCATCAACAATTGAACTCTTCTAAGCACGTGGCCTTAAAATCATTTTGCCTTGCCTGTTCTCATTTTTTGAGGAAGATTTCTTCTTTTGGACTACTACCCAATTTGTTGAGCTTTGGTTCCTAGAATTCATATGTAGTTGTCCAGCAACCAAAGAAGTGCATTGAACATCCTTCTTAGGAGAAAGGTTGACATATTGTGTGGTTGTTTCAAAAGCTTCTCACAACGCCTTCCCTACTGGTGACGAAGCCTTGTCTTTTGTCCCACAATTTTTTTGAGGTATGGAGGGAAATGGATCTACCTTTGCTGCCATCAAAGAAAGAATCCCATCCTCCTTTAACTTGTGAGGAACATTTGTCTGAAGAGAGGAGGTTGCTTGAGTTCTAGCCTCATCAACTCATTGTAAGAAACTTGAAGATGGAGAGAAGAAGATAGTCCAACGATCCACAAGAACAAGAAGATACATCAGCTCATGCAAGGAAGTAACAAGCTACATGGAAAGCTAAAAATACCTATGTTCCACCAAATTTTTGGGATGGGGATGGTAGGCAACAAGGTACACTTTTGAAACAATTTTTGGAGGCCATTTTAGGGGATGGCTAGTATGAATAGTACTGCAAGGAAAGGACCCCTGAATAAGGTGGGGCTTGTTGACTAAAATGGAAACCACGGTTGGCAATAAATACCATCAATTGTTTGTACATTGGCACTTATTGGAAGAATAGATGATATTACCATGTATCATTTTGGGAGTGCAATTATAGGATTTGAAAATAATCATTAGGGAGTGTCTAGGGCTAATGGGTCTAGGGTGGACAATCCTAGGAGGTAGTTGATACCTCATTGAACACCCAAGGTTGAAGATGTGCTAGTGATAGAGAAAAAATTGACAATGTGAGGTTGCCCCTTAGATTTTCACTGAGTGAGGAGTTCTAGAGAGCCCCTAATGTTGAGAGGAATGAGAACCATGGCCCTTAGAATGAGAGTTGAAGTGTCGAGGAGCCCTAGTACTTGTAGAATGCAAGTATGAGTAATGTTTCATTAATCTACCCCCCTTTGTGCATGAATTAATACTATCCAAAGGGTGTTTAATGCCTCTGACATTTGTGACTAGTTGAAAGAAGGAAGCAGTCACTTTGGTAGCTCTTGCATCTCCACATAGGGTCCTATGCCTAAAAGTGGTAGCCTCATGAAGAAAAAAGGGCCAAGCATTTTTTATTATGGGTAGTGAAAGAAAGTGGATAGAGAACCACTAGAGTCTCTATGCAACTAATGACACATCCCATGGACTTCATAGTAGGTAGGAAACCAAACAATAAAATGCTGTTTGAGCTCCACCTCTTGGAGAAAAAAAAGGTGGGAGACCCTTTCACAAGTGTAGAGTATGGTGGCTTGTCTCAACTCATAGCTAATGAGAGCACATGTTCAATTGGGTAAGGAAAATCCTCAAACCATGAGACTAATGATGCTAAAGATAGTTGGGTTTCACAATGGTGTTGGAACACGTTTGTAGTTTCACCAAAAGATCGACCTGTTAACGCCCAATACAAACACTAGAGGTAAATGGATCCATGGAGGCGGTTGGTCCATGTCTCGAATCCGAAGGGAGATGCTGGCGATTAGTCCAACAATCCCCCTCTCAGCGTCACCCAAGGGGATTCAAACCTGCAACTCGGTTCTGATACCATTTGTTGGAACACGTTTGCCATTGTGCCAAAAGATCAACGTGTTAACACCCGATACAAACACCAGAGATAAACAGATCTACATGAGGCGGTTAGTCCATGTCTCGAATCCGAAGGGAGACGCTGGCGATTAGTCCAACAAATGGTCCCAATTACAACTTGTAAAGAGTGCATTGTGTAGAAAGCTATCTTGGAGTTGAGAGGATGCAAAGGGGAGGTCAAAGTGTTTTGGATGTATTGATGGTAAATGTCCTTTTTGACAAATTTATTGAGAATCTCATTCTTGGGAAGAAGGTGATGAGGGGCAACTAAAGAGTACCTAAAAGAAGTTATTGTAGAGAGGATGACACTTGATGATTCCCTTAGAGACATAATTTTTGATGGGTTGCAGATTAACAAGGGGTAGAGAATATTTTTTTTTTGGTTTTATGCACGCAAAGGAGAATACCTCAAAAATAAAGTGAAAAAATTGGGTCCTTCATGTTGGGACTCGATTTCCCGTTATCTTTTTCGCTTGAGTCCCCATCCTTTGGGTGTGCCTATGTAGCATGATCCTTCATTGATAGCCGATCTAAGAAAACTTGTGCCGGTCATGTTTCTTTCTGTTATGCCTCTATGTGTTGTGTTTGGCTCCCATGTTCCCGCCTTAGTCAAAAAGACTTAAGTTGTTGGATCTAAATTTTGATGTGTCTTTTGTTGGGGTGTCAAACTTATGGGGTTTGTCTCCCATGCTTACTGATTGGGTTCCCTTCATGTGTTAAGCCCGACGTTCGACCTAATGCTTTTGTCGGGGCCTTGGGGCTTCTCTTGTTCTTCTTCATGACCTAATTGGATATGGTATGGCTAATGCTTGATCCCCAATGGTAAGTATTGTTGCGAGGGTTCATGAATTTTAATGACAAGGCAAAAGAAAGGCACTGAAGGGGAGAAAGGGCTATGTGTGGGTATGCAATAGGCTTGAGTTTTAACCCTCGACAATTTTTTCTTCTTTTGTCCAGGGTTTGAGTTTTTTAATGACAAGTAATAAATCAAATATGAGGCAACAACTGGGTGTTTGAAGTGATTTTCACAGGTGTACAACAAAGTGCTTTCTTTCACCTATTCTACCTACCAATATTCATGGTGCTGCTTCACAACCACTTGAAGTTATTGCAGCTCATCCCCCTTCAATCTAAAGTGCCCATTTTGGGTGGGATTCAACCTAGACTGTGTATTTTGAGTTGCTACAATGTGCAGCAATTAGGGTTATGTCTTGCTTCTAATATAGGCATGATTTTGCCTTTTTGAATGGAGATTGATTATTGTGTGGTTTTGCAGATGCATGTGTGGCTGCCAAAGGTTTGTAGGGCACAAACATTGTCAGTCCAGACCATTTTGAGCAGATTTTGTGTTCTTCAAAAGCTAATGTAAATGTTTTATTATGCCATGTGTATGTGAATGTCTCCATTAATGCTTGTAGATCTTCAGGGAACTCTGCTTAGCCAGAGTTACTTATTACATTTATTGATATGATTGTAACATGAATTGGTGAATGTAACAGCATTCTAAATACTGTAAACCTTGTAATGGCCTTTTGCATGTTTCAAATGGATTTATGCAGCGTGTTTACAAATGATTAAGTATGTTCTATTCATTGTTGTTACTATTCCTATACACATGAATGCATAGCTATTGTCTTTGTGTTTCAGATTTTCTATTCAATCTGATATTTGTAACTATGTACCCATGAATTGGCATCGGTTTGGAGCCCCGATCAATCTCACAAATTAAACAAATTATTTAATTAGTAGTTTATTACTAGGTCCTTTTGTGCAATCATGACCTTGTAATATAACCAGGTTTTATCATTAAGAAAGCTTTAAAATGAATCAATTTCATGAAGGTTATGCTTGCATAACGTTATCAGCTAGATAGGGGTTGTAAGCTACCGATTTTTCTTAATCTAGTGACAGTGTTTGGGGTTAAGAAGGCAGTTGGGTTTAGTTGCAGTTTTTTGTTGGCTGTATGTTTTGTGTGAAGTTAATACCTGTTAAGGTATACCCCTAGGAGCACCCTCCTAAGTCTAAGTTGAGCTCAAAGTGCAAGAGAGAAAACTCTCTCTCGTAGAGTTGGCTTAGAGTCCTTCATGGTTCTATAGATGAACTAGTTTTTCTCACTTATTGATAACCTTGGCCTTGTGAGTGGGTGTTGGTTCTAGGAAATAGAGCAGTGATTTTGAGACCTAACACTTCAAAAGTTCAATTGTAGTCTCATGGATAGTAGATTTGTTTAATTAGTGTGATTCTAGTTTTTTTACAAAGTTATAAATGTTCCAGTTGCAGATTTGGTGGGAAGATTATGGTTCAAAAAACACCAAATCTTCAAAGCCTAGCCATCCACATTTTTTTCCAACTTTGTAATGCTTTTGGTGTGAGCCTAGTTAAGCATGTTTGAGGCCTTTCACATGAAGAAGGGCAATAAGTTAACCCAAAATCACCTCAATGACCTCACTTTTGTATAATACAACTTTTGTCCTTATGTCAAAATGGTGGAGGCGAAGGAGACTCATGATGTGATTGACTTGGATGACATCAATGCATGTTTGTAAGTGGTCAAATATCCTTAGTGTAGTCGGCCGTAGTCGGCCAAGTAATTATAATTCAATAAACTATAGTCTTAGTGGGAATAATTATTGGCATGTACATTTGGGTAATTAAGTCCCAATTAGTTGTAGCGGGTTGTTATGGAACGTCAGGATGCTTAGTTGCTCAACCACCGCCGAACGTTATATGTACTCAGTTTTGTAGTCGGGATGGGGGATTATGATTATGAGTCCATGATTGATAGTACGGGAATACTTTGTGATTGTACATGGTGATATTTACTGGAAATGAATACAAGCATCTCATGATTCAAGCATATTATATTGTTCTATTCTATGTATTGCATATAGTTCAGTTTACTTCCTGTTTACATAGTGCGTTGATATAAACACTCCGTGAGGTAAACATTTGGCGCCATTGTCATCAGTTCATCCAAGGACGTCTTCATTTCCCCCTTCCTCTCAATAAATTTTGTACATCATTTCCTATTTTGTTGTCTTGTCGCTTGGAAGGCGATTTATTTTGTGGTGGGGATGATGTAAGTGGTCAAATATCCTTAATGTAGTCGGCCGTAGTCGGCCAAGTTATTATAATTCAATAAACTATAGTCAGTGGGAATAATTATTGGCATGTACATTCGGGTAATTAATTCCCAATTAGTTGTAGCGGGTTGTTATGGAACGTCACGATGGTTAGTTGCTCAACCACCGCCGAATGTTATATGTACTCAGTTTTGTAGCTGGGATGGGGGATTATGATTATGAGTCTATGATTGATAGTACGGGAATACTTTGTGATTGTACATGGTGATATTTACTGGAAATGAATACAAGCATATTATATTGTTCTATTCTATGTATTGCATATAGTTCAGTTTACTTCCTGTGTACATAGTACGTTGATATAAACACTCCACGAGGTAAACAATGTTTGAATTGGATTGTTCAAGATGTGAAGCCATTGTTTACCGATTTTGAGAGGGAAGTAGTGGAAGTGCAAGTTTGGGCACAAGGGGAAATGAATGTGGAAGCATCGGGAGGGACTACATTGGATAATGATGTGCTTGAGGGTGTTATTGTCCTTGAGAAGGAATATTTACCATCTAGATTGGGGGTGCATTCAATGAGAGTTTTAGTCAAAGGATCATTTTGTAAAAGATTTTATGGATTTGTAATTTTCAATGATGATCGATCATCATATCTTCTACGACACTATGTTTTGCTCTATACTCCTTTTTGGTCTAAAACTAATAGAAAACATATGTATAGGTTATTGAAATTTAATAGCTTGCATGCTATATAAGTTATTTATTGAATTTATGTATTTTCTTAATTTGTTTAGTTGTTACCAAGTTTTTATGAAGTTTTTGAGTCTGGGCTAAAATTTTTGGCTGCTGAGTCTTTGGTGAGTCCAGGTTTTAAAACTATGGTTCTTATTATTATTGACACTATAAATAATCAGATCCAATTAATTTTAAGTGTAACATGCCTCTATTGATTGAACCCATTAAAATTTATTGCCTCAAAACAAAGTATCATTATGCATCAGTATCTGGGAAACAACTTGCATTTAAAAGGTATATTTTTGGTGCAAATTATTGTTGCCTCAAAGTTGAAGATTGTTTGTTTTTATGTAGCAATTTGTTGGAATCTGATATCACAAAAATACCGATGTACTTGACTAACCTTCTTTTATCTTGTTAATTCCATTAACCAAAGAAATTCCATACAATTTTATATGGGAGGGGAAATAAAATGATTTATACTATAGAGTATGCAGTGATAATTTTTCAGGAGGGTCAATTCATATAGACTAATATTTCATAAAGAGGTTTGCTTTATTAAATAC
Organism: Sequoiadendron giganteum; assembly: GCA_007115665.2. Lineage (NCBI taxonomy): Eukaryota > Viridiplantae > Streptophyta > Pinopsida > Cupressales > Cupressaceae > Sequoiadendron > Sequoiadendron giganteum. The sequence goes on along the minus strand of CM021102.1, from coordinate 597,115,472 downwards.
CACAACAATATGACCCTCCTTCAAATCCAATGTTACACAAAGTTTTGGAATGGGGGGATGAGGGAGCATGGACCCAGATTTGGGGATGGCAGTTGGTGGGGCAAATATATATATACACATACACATACATACAAAACATGGGCCCGAAACAATTTTTTTTTTTTCTCTGTAAGAATAGAGATGGGGTTTGGGGGGGTCTAGGGTTAAATCCCCTAGTGGGATTGAGGGACAATGCCCTTTGTGGGGTCCAGGGGTAGTGCCCCCAGCCCTTGTCATGTTTCATGTTGTGATACAGGGCAGGGCTGAAGGGTAGAGCACTGATCACCAAAAGACAAAATTAAGGCTTTCAAAACCACACAAATCTTCATGGTGCATGTCATTTTTCATAATTCTATCACTATGTTTTTTCCAATACCAAATCCTCATTATTTTTGACCAAATATTCATTCTTTAAAGAACTAATGACTAAGTTGTGGAATTTGACTGGTCTAAATGATAAGGGTTGCGTAGTTGAAGACAATAATATCATCATTCTTGAATTTATTTATTTATTTTCTTCTCTTTTTAGAAACTCCTTGCAGAAGTCAGAAAAAACTCAAACATTTATGAATACTTGATAATATCTACTACCACCCTATCCTCATTGCTTCCTTCAATCTATACTAAACTTAAGATGTCAATGGCATATGAATTAAGAAATATTTGATCACCAACTTCTTAAAGTTAAGATAAGAGATCATGCATCTGAGTAAACAAATACAGTAACAGCAGCTTTAGTAGTCTATTTTGCCTCCAATAACATATAAATATATTCTCTCTTTCTTCCAAGGTCAACCATTTGTACATGCCATCATGTTGTTTGTCTCATCAAATCTTTGACACAAATCTAAGGTGTCATCATGACATGGAGAAATTGTTCAACATGAGGACACTTGGAGTCCTTTGGATGTTTAGGAGTTCCCTAGTCATCCCAAGGACATCAGGGAGTCCTCCCAAAATACCTTGCAAGTGGGGATGCCCTATGTTAGGTGGCAATATGCGGGGGTATGCAGGGGTTGTTTTGTTCCTGTCCCCGAAATGACGAGGTGAGGGTACACATCCCCATGAAACTGCTCAAATCCTTTATCTTTCTTATTGGAGAAGACTCCTATGAAATATCATCTTGCAAAACTGTCAACTCTGTTTCTCTTTTCAGCTGCCATTTTTTCTCAATCATTTTCCAAGAGTTTTGTTCCACTTGCCAAGCTCCTAAAAGCCCACAAAATGCATGGGGACTCAAGGATATGATATCATCTGCTACACCCTATTTTTTAATAACTAACTACGGATATTTTTTTTCCACCTTTGGCAAGCATCCACTAGCTACCCTCTTTAAAGGGCCTGATTTTGTGATCATTGTGTTTGTTGTATGTGCTATATACATAATCCAATTGCTTCTGTTTCACATCTCTATAGAACACCGCATTTGTTGAAAACTTTGTAATTTAGGTTTTTATGGTTTGAAACTGTTTTGCATTTTTCATGAATTTCTGTACTTACAATTAGTAAATATTTTCAGTTATGTGATGGAAAGGTTTTTTCTCACATCTATTTTTGCACTACAAGACTTATTAAATTTCAAAAATTCTAAGAAGAATATAATTGGTTTGCAGGGAAAGTTGTTGCCAAGTTTTGTGCAAAGTACCTTCACACACAAGTTGTTAAAAATGAAGTGTATGCAAAGGGCGAATTATGTGAAAGTCTTGAAAGAGCTTTTTTCAGGTTCTTTAATTTCTTGTGTATGTTGTATTAAATTTAAATTACGAGCTAGATTTTCTTTCAAGTTTCTTGTGGGGGTGGAAGTTCTATAGTTTAATGCTTATATTCTTGAAGCCCTTGCAAAATGTTAAGAGCTTAACATTTAAATAGTTGAACCTCTGAAATAAATGATTTAAAAAAAAAAAAACCAGAGAGAATGGAAAAGAAAAGAAAGGAACCTGAAATATGGTGTACAGATGTAGATAGCTGTACGTAAGGGAGTAGTTAATTTACTAACCTGAAGTAAATATTTTCCAAATACAAATTTCATATCGATTAAGTTTTGGAAAGGCTGGTTTTAGCTGATTGTCAATTGAAAAGTATAGTATTTATGGTTATTTTAAACAAGGTAATACTTTTCAATGCTTTGCAACTGATATTATTTATTTGATTAACAGTCATTGATTGGACATTCTCCCATAATCTATGAAATACACTTTTCTATGTACTTTTCAATCATCTTCTTCATTTAGTTGTTTGTCTTTCATTGTGCCTTCCTTCTTTTAGTTTGCACTTCCTCAGACTTATCTCTTATTTCATTACCCTCTTTGTTTATCTGTCTTGGTAACAGTGAATATTTAGATTTAAGCTAGCAAGAGTCATCTTGTCTCCTGCAGAAGACAAAATGGATAGTAAAACAACATATGAACAATTTCAACTTGAATACATTTTAGATAAGAACATATTCTGATTACTTTAGCTTGATTGGATACTGACCCATTTGATTCAGACTAGGACATGCATAAGGTGGTGATGAATTATAATTTGTTCACGTTACATGTGAATGTTTTTGGTGGGGCATTATATTAGTGTTTCATTATTTTTTTGGAGAGATTTCTCAGGTTAATTAACCTTTTAGTTTATTCCATCTTTCAGGGTAATTGAATAAAGTCTTGTCATTAACTTTATCTCTTGATTGTATGATTTGTTGAGAAAAGGTATACCTATTATGTATGAATAATGATTTTTTTTGACACTTAAGGACAACTTAATGTACTTTATAACTCTTAGTAGGAAGATCCCACTTAATTCACTTGGATATGTCAACAAATTCACTTATAAACAATATTTCTGATAAAGGAGCATTAATAACACTTTACATTTACGATCTAGACTATCGCCTTCAAGCTTAGGGAAGAACAACAATGCCTCCTTGTTACTCCAAGCAATGAGTAAGCCTCAAAAATTTATCCATGGCTGACGAAACAAGCACAAAATGTCAACTCAACAGCCATTGACAGGATGCAGTAATTGCATACAAGACAACAAGCCAAACGATTAGACATCCATGTAAAGCAATACTAAGAAACAAACATCAACCACAATGAATATTCCAAAATCTCACAGTATCCTATCATGTGATTAAAAATTGTTGTCACCATGTCATAATTTATACTTGCAGTACATAAAAGAACCCATAATGACAGAAAAATTGTGGTTGTTTCATTTGAAATCAAGTTTGAAATTGATTGAATATGGACCATTTATTCTGAAAAGAGATGTTTATTATTAAAAAAATTACTGCCAGAATCTCCTTCATAACACTGTTTTAAAATCTGAAAATTTGCATAGTTCCAAAGTGTTAAAAAGTTTTGCAGCCAAAACACAAGTGCCAATCAGAATTAGAGACAGTTTCTGAAACAACAATATAATAATAAAATATATTATACAACTGTTCAACCATTATTTCATGATTTCTTATCTCTTAACCCCTTATTAATTCAAGAAAAGGGATGGCATGCTTTGTTTTGAATTCCATATACTAATATGGAATAGGTTGGAGCTAGATTAAGTGACATCATCATTTTTGTCAATTTTGACCTTTATTTTCTTTCTAAGCTTAGTGAACTCTAGAGGGAAAATAGAGAGTTGAGGACATATAGATGACTCTGCAATGTTTGATGGGGAGAAGACTCAGCAGCTTTGGCATCAGACTACAAATATGGAGCTTGGGAGACAAGGGAGTTCTAAGGTCATTCACTTTGTGTATGTGGGGATTAGGCAACTAAAGTGTAGGATTAGCGGTAAGTCAAGAAACCCGTGAACCACAAGAAGACGTGTGGTTTGTAACAGGCAAGATAAGTGATTGGAAACTTTGGAAAAGACAATTAATTGATCCTTGCCTCATATAAATGTGCAGGGAGGTGTGTGTGTGGTAATAAAGGCCATGTATGGCTTGGTTAACAAAAGGTGTCCTTTAGATGACCTTGGGGATGAAAATGGGTTCCTCAAACCTCTTGACTCCCTTTTTTTTTGCCCCTAAGACTATTTCTACCTCCACCTCTACTGCCCAAGGAAATTTGTTGGTGCCTGGACCCAATGGACTAAGGCTCCAACACCCCTGGTTCCAATCCATTTGGCTCATATTGGAATGGTATAAATAGGTAAAGAAATTTTTTCTCATATTCTCATTGCTTTTCAAACTTCCAAGCACAAGCTTCTCAAGTCCAAAGGCAACCTTGAAATATTTGAGTCATTAGTTTAGCTGATATCAGCCATTAATATCTGTGTTATATAAATCCTAAGTTACCAGTTTGGGTTCGGGTTCAGGTTCGGGTTTGACGGTTCGGTTTCCAGTTTCCAGATTTGGACAAATTTGTTTTGGGGTTGGGTTCGTTTTGGGCTCATCCATACAAAAACATATAAAGACCAAAAATACACACTTACAATATTAATTAAGTTCGAAATACCACACATAGCATCATATATTGTATAATAAATAAAACATTCATAAAAATTAAAAACATTAGAATGTCAATTAGTCAAACTGAATGTCATGATATATATTATGTATTAAAGTTAACCACATTGCTGCATTTCTCCTCGTAGGTAAGCATCAAGGAAGATTGTCCAATTGGATGACAATATTATAGATGAAGATTTGTAGGCAAACATGGAAACTTGGACTTGGAGAGTACATGGCAAATCAAATGAATTCAATGGGAGTTTGAGGGCAATGCCCTCAATAGGTTTGAGGGACAGCCCCCCCCAGTGGGGTCGAGGGGCAGCGCCCCTTGCAGGGTTTGGGGGCGGCACCCCTGGCGTGTTCCTTGTCACAATACAGCATGGGGTCGAGGGGCGAAGCCCTCACCACCAAGCCCAAATTAAGACCTCCAAAACCACACAAACCTTCATGGCGTACATCACTTTGCATTCACAATAAAACCTAAATTAAAACCTTCAAATCCACACAAACCTTTATGGCGGACATCATTTTAGGGTTAGGGGGGGTGAATTGAGCTTTTCTAAGTTTAAAAAACTCAAACCAAAAAAAAAAAAAAAAGTTGAAAAACACCCAAATTCTCTTGGGGTCCACCCAGGTTTGACAGGGCCAGACCCACAGTCTGTGGGCTGAACTCTATCGAAACCCATAGGGAACTTGACCCAGACCTCAGACTCGGGCTAGACTAGACTAGGACCCTAGCCTTACCCCCAACGGACTGGTAACATAGTATAAATCAGCATACCTTTTTTCATAAACGTTTCAACATTTAATTATAAGAGAAGTTCAACATTTGGTAACCATTTTAAGGCATCTTGTCGTCAACATATAGTGGCCTCAACCAAACTCTTTTTAAAAACTTACTCACCTGTTTTCTCAAGAAAATATATAGGAAATAACAACCTATAGTAATTTGATCTTATTAATAAATTGAAAGCAAGCTGTTTCAAGAGGTAATGCAGTCATCAGGTAAACAAACTGAACTTGAAAATAACCTTCAATGTCCAATATTCGGCAATGCAAAGCAATGGATTACAGATCTTGTATTCATTTCAATTTGGTGATGCAAAGCAAGGGACTACAAATCTTGTAGTCATTTCAAATTCCCTTCAAGAAATCATACAGACTTGCATCATGGGAATACTCTACTTAAAAGAACAATAAAGTGCCTGAATTTTGTCATTCTAACTTTATCCTTAGCTTTTTTCTTTACTACAGCATTACCAAATTCCACATGAAAGTATGCTCCTTCCCCTGAAACAAATAAGATTTTAAGGTCCACAAAATTTTGCCTAGAATGTCCAAAAAGTTTGAAAACCCACAATTAATGCATAACAACTCAGAAAGTGATCATTCAGCCAAAAACTAGGAAAAGCTTTAATCCTATTTTTATGTGGAGGAACTTCATCTACCTAGAATATCAAGGTAGAATAATAATACTAGAAGCTTTGGAAATCTTTGACTTTCAAAAGAAAATGCTGCAGGAAAAAATCAGTATAGAAAACTCAAATGCCACTCTTAAAACCTGGCTTTTTTAATGTTGAAAGTTGAATGAGAATATTCTTTTCTAGATTTCTAGCATTCTTGTCACAGCAAAAGGTACACAACTGAAAGCAGCATTCTCATAAGCAAGGTATATTCTTTTCAAAATCAGATGGAATTTCAACAAAATCCTTCAAAAAATATAACTGGAAATGATTAAAGCAAACTTTCCTACAATGCTGTTTCAAAAAGATAATCAAATCAAATTGTTGAACTTTCATCACAAAACTTTCAGCATTATTTATTCCATATTCCGAGCTAAACATTTCTGCTTGCAAATAGTGGTAATGACATATTACCTGAAATTTCAGACTGTTAGCAGCTGCGGAAATGAATGGCAGCCCCCCTTTCCTCCAACTCTTCCTATCTATTCCTTTCCCTCAGCTTTATGAGATCTTTCTGCATGTTGCATGTCAAAAACCAAAACCCCTTGCACTAAAAACCTCTAATCAAAAATCACTTGGCACTGTAATCTCAATCCTTAACTACTGCAACTTCAGGGTTTGGTAATTTCATGAACTCATGAAGCAAAATATTCTTTTCCAGCGTTCTACCATGTGTTGCAAGGTGTGCACCCTTGGTCTCCTTGTGCTGTGCAGTGCAACGTTTCGGTTCGTGACATGGCTTAACTGCCTCCTGTGGATTCATTAACTCTGGCGATTGTATCGGGCATTAATAGGTCGATCTTTTGGTGCAACGACAACCATCTGTGCAACACCATGGGTAGGCAGAGCTAAAGTTGAGAGAGATAAATGAGAACAAAAAAAAAATCAAGGGGAAGGCATCCAAGAGACAGGCATTCAATATGCCTGTTGTCATCATTGAATACCATCGCCCATCAATTAATATGCTACCATGCTATTTCACTTAATGTTCTCAAAGAGATTTCATTCATATCTGATTTTGAAGCTTTTTTTTAATTTTTATTTATAGATCCAAAAACTGTTTATAATTCACAATTATGGTACCATTTACAGTGTTTATGTTAGTACTTTTAAAATCAGTTTAGTGCTAGGTAAGGGTGTATTTGCAGGTTAAGAAGTCATCTTTGTCCATAAAGTGTTTTTACTCTTGACATTCCTCCTGTTTCTTTGTCAAATTTTAACTTAAAACTTAAGTGTAAAGGGATTGATAATTCACAATATGGAAGTTCAAAGTCGGCATCTACCATCATACCTTGATGGCAACAGATAAATTCTTGTACTGAATTGCTGTTGAAGAGATTAAGACCATATTATTTAGTTCAATTCCTGCTACAAAGAAGGCAATGCATTACTCAAACAAAGTCAGAAACTAAAACAAAAGTTTTACATAAATCGATGTCATGCCACAAAATGTTGTTTCTAATTTAAAATATTAGAAGCCACTAAGATTACTTCAACCATCACTTTTTGAATTAATCATAAAGAAACACTCATCCCATAGATTTCTCTAGAAATAAGAATGCTTAATTAATCTAAACCATCACCTCTAATGGTGTTAAATCCAAAAATAGTATCAAACACAAATTGTCTACTTCAAACAAGAAGGCAGTCTAGATGGTAAAATGTAACAACATTGGCTCATGAACTTATCAAGAACTGTTGCAAATGTTGTCATTGATGTCAAGAAGGAATTTCTTTATCCAAGAATATTGTCATTGATGTCAAAAAAGGGCATAATATTGATACTAAAGATCGCATCATTTTCAAGGCAAGTTTGTGCAAGTCTATGATAATGGCCAACTCCCCTTCATAGTAGCATTTTCTTCCAAATACATTCTTTGTAATATAAAGTTATGTTGCTTATGCTGGCCGACTCTTAAAGTGGTGAAAACATATTTCAAAAGGAGGCTGACTTCATGATTTTTTTATCAAGTCAAAACCATAGATAACCTTGTTGATCATCCAAGTAAACATGATAAGAACTGAGCGATTTAATTAATACATGGAGTGATTTATAAGGGAGTGATTGATATTATAAAGAGCAGTGATTTAATTTCCTTCTTTGGCCGACTTCATGTATGAAAGAAAGAGGCACATATAAATATGATTTAAATCATCCAAGTCTATATACAATGGAATCATTATAAAGAGCAGTAAATAATATATAGAGTACTGCGATTCAGGTGAGATAAAAGGCAGTGATCTTTAACTATGTATTAAGGCAGCGATAAAGATTCATAAAAGACAGCAAAATACATCTTATTAGAAGGAAAATATATGTATATATCATTTGCTAATGCTAAGGTATTTATAAGTTAAAAAGGCAGCGATTAAATATATGAAAAGGTAGCGATTAAATATATAAGAAAGAAGCAGTTAGTATTGAAGAGGCAGCGATGGAGAATTCTCTAGAAACAAGCATGCTTAATTAATCTAAATCATAACCTCTAATGGTGTTAAATCCAAAAGTAGTATCAAACACAAATTGTCTACTTCGAACAAGAAGGCAGTCTAGATGGTAAAATGTAACAACATTGGCTCATGAACTAACCAAGGACTGTTCCAAATGTTGTCATTGATGTCAAGAAGGAATTTGTTATCCAAGAATATTGTCATTGATGCCAAAGGCGAGAAAGGCATAATATTGATACTAAAGATCTCATCATTTTTCAAGGCAAGTTTACGCAAGTCTATGATAATGGCCAACTCCCTTCATAGTGGCATTTTCTTCCAAAGACATTCTTTGTAATATAAAGTTATGCTGCTTATGCTGGCCGACTCTTAAAGTGGTGAAAACATATTTCAAAATGAGGCTGACTTCATGATTATTAATCAAGTCAAAAGCATATATATCCTTGTTGATCATCCAAGTAAACATGATAAGAAAGTGCTTTATTGATGATAATATGGAGTGATTTAATTAATAAATGGAGAGATTTATAAGGGAGTGATTGATATTATAAAGAGTAGCAATTTCCTTCTTTGGCCGACTTCATGTATGAAAGAAAGAGGCACATATAAATATGATTTAAATCATCCAAGTCTATATACAATGGAATCATTATAAAGATCGGCAAATAATATATAGAGTGCAGTGATTAAGGTGAGACAAAAGGCAGCGATGTTTAAATATGTAGAAGGCAGCGATAAAGATTCATAAAAGGCAGCAAAGTACATCTTATTAAAAGGCAAATATATGTATGTATTAATCCCTCATGTTAAGCTATTATTAAGTTAAAAAAGGCAGCGATTAAATATATGAAAAGGCATTGATTAAATAAATAAGAAAGCAGCAGTTAGTTTTGAAGAGGCAGCGATGGAGAATTAAGAGGAGACATGACTGTTTGAAGAGGTTATTTCCTTTCCAAAAGAATGCTTCTCTTCACTCAGCCATGAGGATATAAGAGTAATCAGATTTGTGTGAAGGAGGGTGTGTAGATATGTGAAGAGTGAAGAAGGAAGTAAGTGTGCAGAGCAATGGAGTGAATAGAATATTTATAGAGAACATTAAATAGAAGAAAGTGATCAATAAGAGATATAAATATGGAATGATGAAGTTAGATACACATATAAGGAAGATCAAATAAGGAGAAAAATGAAAGATAAATCAAGCATGGAGAAATGAATATATAAAATTAGTGTGAGAAATATAAAGAAATATCATATATATACACCAAGTGTAGTGGGTGTTGAGTAGTAAGAGATATGAGAAGATAATTTAAAAAGAGGAATAGATGCAAGTGTGGAGCCTAAAAGATACATTATTCAAACACTTGGAAATTGATGAGAGAAGAATAATTCTTCAAGGCAGATTTTGTGAAGCAATTTATATGAATATCATTGATTGAAGATATATGAGGTTAAGATTCTTATAAAGGAGATTGAATTGTCCATCATTTGTTGAAGTAACATTGTGAAGGTGATATCATATTGGAGAGGTTGGTGCCTCATATTGAAGAGATTGGAGTCTCTTGGTGAGTTGGTGCTCAATAATGAGGATTGGTGTCTTCAGTAGGTTGGTGCCTACAAATTAAAGAGTTGGTGTCTCTTACTAAGTCGGTGCTCAATTGTGGGGATTGGTGTCTCCAGTGGGTTGGAGCCTACAAATTAGATTAGAGGGGATTGGTGTCTCCAATAGGTTGGTGCCTACAAAACTTGCAAGAATTTTTTATATAAGCAATATTTTGCCTTGGTTTTCTCCCATTAGGGTTTCCACGTAAATCATGTGTTCTTGTTATTGATATTGTGCAATTGATGTTATTGTGATTGTTAAGTTGAAAAAGTAAAAGATCGTATTATACTGATTCACCCCCTCTCTCAGTATAATTGTGTGCTCATCAAGGACTTTTAAATAGGCGGGTCATTAACACAACAAGAAACACAAGACCTCCAAATTTTAAATAGCGGTGTACAAATTTTATGTAACATGTGGCCTAGTGGGAAAATATGGTATTTATATTCAGAAAAATATCTCCGGTGAGGCTTGAACTTCCTTCGGCATGGGCAAGGGCAAGGGCCTATACCCAACCTCCTTGCAACCCCCTGGCCTTCGGTCACATTTGATGCATATGATTCACTACCGTGGTACTTGTCATCAATTGTTTAATCAATGTTAGATAAAAAATAATAATTTCACATGCCAACAGCCCCGCACCCCAATTTTCCCTAAATGAGGAGGAAATAAAATGACACTTTATTTGTTTTTGAATTTTCATGTTTTAGTTGAAAGTGAAACTTGCAGCCTTTGGACATTTTGTTGTAACTTGTATACTATTTTTTAATATCACTTGCATATTGACAATGAATTATGAAAGCAATTAAGTTTTGAAATTTGCTAATTTGTTCGACTCTCATGTGAAGTCTCAAATCAACACAGATGTTATGTAGTAAGGATCTATAATGTATATGATGAAAGCTTTATCAATGTTATCATATGAATGTTTGAAATTTCCCTATATATTTTGAATTTTCCATATTTCTATATAGCCGTCCCCTTTGCTGGCCCCTGCTGTCCCCAAAAATAGCTTGAAAAAAGGTCATCCCCAAAACTCGTCCCCTCATCCCCTCCTGTCCTTGTTCTGAAAACTTGGGGTAACATAGCTGTAAATGTATTTGTATTGAATCTGTATGGTAGTAGCAAATTTTGGTCATATGGCGGTGTAGAGAATAGAGCATATGATTGTAGCACATACTATAGATCATATGGTGGTAACAATAAATTTAAAGAGCTCAAATTGTACTGTAACACCAAAGAACTTTGTCTGTATGCCAACAATCACAAACATAGGACATAAATTAACAAGAAAATCGAGACTTATAGTAGGAAGAGGGTGTAGCTAGTAGTAGGGAAATAAGACCGCACATAATGAGAACGTATGATGATGGCAGAAGTAGGCCATATGGTTGTAATAATATTATGTATGGCAGCAGTAAACTCTAATCCAACAATGGTAGCAAAGAAGATCGGCTGTATTGTGGTAACAAGAATTTCAAGAACCGTTGATGTATGATGATGGCAATGAACTCAGACCATACAATGTTAGGAATTAAATGCCAAAAATCAAACTATATGTTGATAGCCAATAAGTGCATAAGTTTAGATTGTATGACATTCACAATGAAATTGTACCATACGCCAACATAAGAAAATCAATCTGTATGGTGGCAGTAGGGTGTTTGGAGGTACTTGTAGAATCTAACCCTTCACATTTCCTTTTTCTTTTGCCATATGTTGGGTAGAATTTTGGTTTTTCTAATCTTTTTTCTAGTTGTATTATATGATAATTTTTTAACATTTCTTTCTTTCTCCTTTTCAATATTTCTTTTTCTTTTTTTCTTTTTTCTTTTTCTTTGGGGTCCCACTTATTTTCTTTACTTTTTTTCAGTTGTTTCTAATATTACTTCTATATTAAGTTGGCATATACAATAATAATAAGCTTCCTTGTAATTCTTGACGTCTTCAAGTGTTTGTTGTGAATCAACTAAGAGTGTTGCTTCTGGCTTTTGATAGCATGTTACTTCAAAGTCATATACTCCATCTCCCATGGACATGCTTATCAAGGATTTGTTTTGTACAATGCTAGATATTTTTAGCCAAATTCGAGATGGATTTCTTGTGGCTTGATATTCTAGATGGAATTCTCTCCTTGCCTTATGGACAACATTATCATATCTAAACCGTTAGACCACTAGTGATCATTCTGTAATGAAGGATGGTCAAAGATCTTGAGTGGTTGCCTCTTCTAGAAGTATGAATGTGTATTCATCAAGAGCGCTTCCATGTACCCCTGAATCTTCCTTAGAGCTGACATAGCTAGAGTGTAGATCAGAGTATGGTGAATATATATGCCATTTGCCATATACTTTAATGATAATCAACCTTGTAGGTAGAACAAATAAATAGGTAGGTTAGTCCGAGTTTGTATTTGATTTTGGAATTGCTTCTTTAGGTGCTTCACTAGCCTTCTTGTCATAGCCTTTGATTATTTCACTTAATTCTTCCTTTTCATTTTCGTCCCAATCTATCATGTTTATAGTTCTTGTCTTACCCTATAGAATTTTAATTTGGACCAATTTACTGTATCCTTTAGGATTGTCTAAGTTTTTCAGTTTCATAGATCCATTCTCCAATAATTCCCTAATTCTAAATGGTCCTAGCCACACTATTTAAAACTTGCCAAGTTTTATTTCATTTCGGCTACTATACTTGAGTACTAATGTTTCGGGCTTAAAATCGATTCTCCAATAATTCCCTAATTCTAAATGGTCCTAGCCACACTATTTAAAAATTGCCAAGTTTTATTTCATTTCGGCCATTATACTTGAGTACTAATGTTTCGGGCTTAAAATCCATTCTCCTCAAATGCTTGTCATGCTAGTGCTTTCTTCTTTTCTGCATCACCTTGGTGGCCTATTGTGCCATTATTCTTCATTCATCCAATTTGTTCAAGTGGTCTTTCCTTGAGACTCTCATTCTCATCTAGTTGATTTTCTATAGCTATTCTTAAGTTGGGTACTATGTTCTCTATGGGGATCAACGCTTCTTGATCATACACTAATTTAAAGGGTGTATGTCTTGTTGTTAACTTGTATGTTGTATAAGCCCACATTATTGGTTGTAGTTTTTCTTCCCAATCCGTACCTTCTATCCCACCTGATTTTTGAATGACAAAAATAAGTACCTTATTAGTAGATTCCAGTTGATCATTTGCACGTGGGTAGTAAGGAGTAGAAAGGGTATGGGAAATTCAGAATTCACTTGTCATTAGCTGAATCATATGATTGACAAAATGTCCTCTATTACTTTTTATTTGTATTGGAACCTTGAACTTGGTGACTATTTACTCATCAACTTGTACTCAACGCTGTGTTGTTTGGTAGGCCTTGTGCTTTTTCCCATTTTGTTAAGTATTCTTTTGTTACTACAATATACTGGCCTTGATGCATCTAGCTAACTTTTAATGGACCAATGAAATCTAACCCCCATCATTTGAATAGTTCTTGTGGTTGTAACTGAAAAAGGGGCATGAAGTCTCATTTAAGTGGTTTACCCACCCATTAGAAAATGACAAAACCAACCACCCATTCGTTGGCATTTGTGTGAAGAGTTGGCCACCATAGTCTTGCCAAAAGAACTTTTCGTGCAATGGCATCAGTTCCCATATGGCCACCTCCAAGTCCTTCGTGTGCTTCTAATATACCTTTTAGCTCTTTACACATTATGCTTCTTCATAGAATGTGGTTAGGACCTATCTTGTACAATAACCCATTGATTTATTCAAACATTTTGGCCTTGAGAGCTACTCTCCTTTCCCACATTGGCATGCCTTTATGAAAGGAAGAAGTTGAAAGCTATTCCCCTATGTTTTCATGTCAAGCTAGTACTGCTGCTATCTAGAATAGGTGGGCATTTAAAAAGTCTTTCAGTATGATCCTTTGGAGGTTCTCCAAACTTGATACATGAGAGTTGATCTGCAATAACATGGATTTTTCCTAGGCGTACAATAATCTTAAGTGTGAATTGTTTGAGTAACAATGACCATCTACTTACTTGACCTTGAAACATTGGTTAATTGACTAGGTACATCGATGCTTTATGGTCACCATAGAATGTGACTGGTGGAGCTAACAAATAATGTCGAAACTTCTATATGGCATAGACCATGCCAAAGGCTTCTCTTTTTCAGATTTCTAGTACAATAGTTTATCTCTGCATTTGAAAGTAATCTACTTGCAAAGAAGATTGGGTGATTGAGCCCTTGAAGCCTTATTTGTGCTAGTTTTGTTAGTCTTCTACATGTACATGGAAGTCCTTGTCCCAATTTGGATAAGCTAAAATAGGAGAATTAATGTGTCATACCTTTAACTCATTAAAATCTTGCTCTTATTCTTCCATTCACATGAATGATATTCCTTTCCTTGTCAACATGTCTTATGGGTGTGAAATCTATACAAAATTCTTGGTGAATTGACAGTTGTAGCCCACATGGCCTAAGAACGATTGTTCTTCCATGACATTGTTCCTCCAAAGCTTCCATCTCTACAATTTCCCTTACCTTATTACGATCGATTTTCTATCCAACATTATGAGCAATGTGTTCGAGGAGTTTACCTTGCGGATCTTGGAATGCCTTGAAGTTTACTACAAATATTTTATCAAAGATGTGAAGAATAATCCTTTAGAATGTCATGGAAGCATTGCATTGTTTGAACGACATTCTATTATAGGCATAAACACCATCTTCCACTATAAAAGCATTCTTTAATTTATCTTATTCTACTATACTTATTTAATTGTAGCCTGAAAACTTGGCCATGAAGGAAAATGGCTCTTGTCCTACCACTTCTTCAAGAATGGAGTATGTGAACAAAATTGGGAATGGATCCTTGATGTTATTGTTTATGGCATTAAGACTTAAAAAATCCACACTTATTCTAATTTTTTAAGATTCCCTCTTTAGTGAAATAACTATTGGTGACACCTAATCACTTTCTCAACTTTGAAGATGATTCTCGCATTCAACATTTTGTTGATTTCCTCTTGTACTTTGGCTACATAATTTTGTTTCATTCTGTATGGCTTTTTATCACCAATTGTACTCTAGGTACCAGACGGATTTTATGGACAGATAACTCTAAGTCTAACAACACTTCTTTGTTACCTTTGTATGTCCATGTGAAGACATCTTTATTCTCCAAAAAAAAAATGTGGTTGTTGCTACCGTTAACACAAGATTATAGTTTTCTACAACCATTATTACTTCTTCATTGCCTTCTTTGTGCAAGTTTACTTTTATGGTTGTTAGTTCATGATACTTCATATCCTTGTTTCTTTCAAATTTATAACTAGGCGTGTCATCCAATTTTATACTCTTTAGCTTGTATTCTATATACTCAAGCAAGAATGTGTTGGTGGTGTTGATTTCTGACTTTGTACCTTCTCCACCACTTGGATCATATTGCATTTGGGTTGGAATGGTTCATAGTTTTCTATTTACAAGTGGAACAATCCATTGAAGGAACTTGTTTCATCCTTGGAGAAAGGTTGGAGGTCTAGAAATCCCTTGGTATTCGGCTCCATAGAGTCTCTTTCTTCTTCAACCCATGTTTCTCTTGGATCCAAGTGTGAATCCAATGAAGTTGCTTCCTCAGTCACCACTTGGTTCTTTAGATTACGTATTTCCTCTCCCTCTTTTCAATAGACAAAGTATTCCTCTTCCTATTATGGTTGGCTCTTGCTGCTACCAATCATCCTCGAGGCTTTTTTCTGCAAAGAAATGACAGCAAAGTTTAGTGAAAATGGTTGGGTCCCATTTTTTATGTTTTGGGCCATTAAAGCTCCTAATACCTTCATTCCTTGTTGATCCACACCTACCAATTGGAAGGTTGGTAGCCAAATGGCTGGTTCTCTTAAACTCTTTTAGGTGCCTTCAGGTACAAAGTTTACTTTGGATCTTCCATTAATGATTGTATTTGTGAAGTTTTTCACAAGAATCTCCATATGCACCATTGTAGGTTTCTTCATCGAGTTCACTATCAATAGCATAGGATCTATCACTAGGTCACCACGTACTAGAGGCTCTATTATTTTATCTACATTCTTCTCTTGGACTATCTTTTCTCTTACAATTGTAGTCCTCAATTCTAGAATGCTTTGCAATAGATCAGGCATCTTGATTGGTACGGTGGTTTGTAACTCCCATCTTGCAATATTCTTATCCAGTCCCAGCCTTGTGAAAGTATCTGGGTATTGTTCTCGAGTAATGACCAATACTTCATCCTTTTTCCTACATCAATCATGTTGATGCTGGATTTCCACTTTGAGCAATTGGTTTCCTTGTGATCTCTTGGTCCACAACATTTACACAATATTCCCCTTTTGTTCTAGTTGTTATTTTGGCATTCCCTTGCAAAATTCCTCCATTCATTACATTATTGGCATAGTATGATTGAGCATCCCTTGAAGTCATACTATATTCAATTCCTACTTCCACCATCATTATTGTTATAATTAAATCTATTATGTTACCTCTTCTATTGTGGTAGCTTCCTAGAGATGTATTGTTGTTTTGTGGTTTTTGGTGGTGTATTTGGTGGGGTGGACTACTCCCCTTGGGCAAAGGGAACTTGTGTGCTCCTACTCTTGAGATTTTATGTGCACTCTTTTGTCAAATTGTTGTCTTCAATTTTGAATTCTCAAAATTGGACAACCCACATGAAATTTTGCCTAAAATTTCTTCATAAATCACTATGGCACACATTTCGAGGCACCAAAATTCTCCAATTGAATTGTGCAGCCATTGGTCTCCATCCTATTTTGCCTTGTGTGAAATTTGGGAACATTTCGACATGTTTTTCCCCTTGTTTTGTCTAATTTCGGGATTTTTTATCACCATTGCAAATAGGGATCTTTTTGTGTTAAAACACGTTTTACGAGGTGTTGAGGTTGTAAAACTTTGGATTTTAATTGATAATCCCCTTGGGCATCCTTTCATCAACTCCCCTTTCCATTTTTGTAAAATTCTGAGTCATTTTTCTTGTCTTTTTGGTCAAATTCGGGTTTTTAAGGCAGCTCAGCAGAATAGGGAATTTTAAGTCTAAAAGCAAAATTGCTTAAGTCTCAAAAAAGGTCCGAAAATTGCTTAAGTTGTAAAAAGTTCCTATTTTTGCTAAAGTGCCAAAAAGTTCCTATTGTGCTTTAAGTGAAATTACTAAAGTGCCAAAAAGTTCCTATTTTGCTTTAAGTGAAATTGTTAAAACTCCAAAAAGTTCCTATTTTTGCTAAAGTGTCAAAAAGTTCCTATTGTTGCTAAAGTGCCAAAAAGTTCCTAGTTTGCTTTAAGTGAAATTGTTAAAACTCCAAAAAGTTCCTATTTTTGCTAAAGTGTCAAAAAGTTCCTATTGTGCTTTAAGTTAAATTGCTAAAGTGCCAAAAAGTTCCTATTTTCACTCATTTGATGAAAGCAAAATTGCTAAAGTGTCAAAAAGTTCCTATTTGGCTTAAATGACAAAATAAAAATTGCTAAGTTGTCAAAAAGTTCCTATTTTGCCTCTTTGTCAAAAAAAAAATTGCTAAATGGGCCAAAAGTTCCTATTTTTCCCATGAGTAAAAAGAAAAGTTGCTGAAAGCTTTCATAAACCCGATTTTGGTCTTTTTTTCACTTGTCTTTGTGTTGAAAATACCCGATTGGAGAAATTCGCCCAATTTTTGAAGAGATTTTGTGTTTGAATTTGATAGTTTACCTCTTTTGGTGGAGCTCTCTTAAATTCTTCAACATAAATTGCAGCTTCTCAATTTAAATATAAATGCCTTCATCTTTCCTTAAGATTTCACAAGGCATCTAAGGTTTCATCTCCTCTTCTCCAAGGTACGTTGCTTTTCTTTTCTTTCTTGTTATGTTTTGTTTATTTTCTCTTTGAGGAATCATGTCTTTCTTTGCTGTAGACATTTTTCTTTTGGTAATTCTCTTTTTCAAAGGTATTTTAGTGTCTTTGTAATGGCGTGTCTTCTCCTTTTTGATTCGAGTTTTGTCTTTTGTGATATTGCATTGTCAAAACCCGATTTCATGAAATCATCATTTGTCTCTTGCTTTTGAAAACGTGTTTTGTTTGAAAGCATATTCTTTGCAGCTGTTTTATGTCATTGTTCAAAGAAATTGTCATTCCCTTTCAAAACAACAGATTTAAAAAAAAAAAAAACGTGTTTTAACCTTTGGCCAAAACGTCTTTATCAAATAGCAAGTGAAAATGTGCTTTTTTTACAAAGAAAATCGCGCTTTTGCTAATTGGTGTTATGCAAAATGGCTGTAAAAGAAGTTTGTGGAAGTCTCATTTCTTGAAAATACGTTTTTGACCAAGAAATGTCATATGTGTTTTCACCTAAATGCCATTATCTCAGCAAAATGTCATTTCCATTTGCCATTTTTCTCTTCCATTTACCTTGCCATTATCTCACTAGTCTTATCATTTTTCCTTCCCATACTTGTAAAGTTTACTTGTAATAATGTTTTTCTATATTGCAAGTAAGTCACCTTTCATTTGCACTTGCAGTCAGCCTTCCAAAACTCGAAATTGAGCTTTGGCCTCACTTTTGCAGCCCCTTTGTCTCATTCTCGTTACTCTTGTTTGCACACATGACCTACCAAATCAATAATATAAGGCATGGGCCTTATTTTTCAAGCAAATTCTAAGGCTGGAGAATGATACAAAGAAAGAACAACAACATGACGAAGCCACACAAGGAGTTGAACAAGTGACATGATTGAGCATAGAATGCTTTTAAGACAAAGATGGAAGAATGTTTTCCAAATAGCAGCATGAATACCCAATCAAGGATGTTGTAGTTCAAATCGTGTCTTTGGACACTTAAAATAGTTTCAATTATGTATTTGTAATTTAGTTTTGACAAACTACATGTAAAATGGAAAATTGTAATTGCAAGTAATCATATTACTTGCAAAGTTGTAAAATGTAATTACATGTGATTACATTACAAGTCAAAATACAATAGAACTTGTAATGTTGAATAAGTCATTGGCAATTAGTTAGTGGTTGAGAGAATTTCTCAAGTTTGTTGGGATCCTCCCACCTTTTTCTCAAGGCTTCTCTTCTATAAATACTTGAAGGGGTCTTTTGTAATATCTATCTTTTGGCAATGCAACAAAACTCTACCAGTTTGTATGTGCACTCTAAGACTTTGAGCTTAGATGTAAATCAAATTACAGTCAATTAAAAGAGGCAAATTGCTTTCAAACTTTGTGTTGATTCAAGGTATTATGTGACGACATTTTCTGCATATTGATTGTGAGTTTTGTGGTGTTATACAAGAGGGATTCAAGCTGAATTTTGTAGACTTTGAGCTGCTTATTGCGTTTGAAGCTATTGTAGAACGCTCAAGCAAAGGGGGTAACTTGCAGACTTTGTGCTGTTTTTATTTATATGTTTGTGCATAAATATTGCATCATGTAATTAGACTTTGAGCTGCTACATATTGTACTTGGTTACCAGAAAATCATCTAAAAAGGTTGATAGGAGAGTAAGTTGTCAAAGACTTTGAGCTTTCAATTTGTTTTCCCGTCCCGGAGGAGCAACGAAGGACTTTGTGCCTTTATGGAAACTTTGCTTCTTTATTTGTTTACTTCATCAATCATTTATGCTTTCAGCTATGATTCTTTTCTGAAATAAGAGAACAAGATAGAGTTTCACCCAGATTTAGAATAGATTTATAGTTAGAGTTAATTTCTAACTTGTTAAAATAAAAAGCAAAGGGGGAGTCTTCCCTTAATTAGGAGAGTTTCATCTCACGTGCTGTGGTTGAAACCACAATTTTGTGTGCTTTCCGAAGTATACAAAATTTTCAACCAACACAAATGACTTAAAAGTTGGCAAATGTCACTCTTTTAGAAAATTTGTTTTAATGTGACCTTCGGTCTTGTAGCTCACACACCAAAGTTCTTTTGTTTCCTTCTTGTGGTTTCTTTCTTAGCCATTAATTCTTTCATCATCCTAAGCATGTCCTTCTCAAGGTTTGTAGTTTGTACAATCCTTAATTCACTATTGCTACTCCCTAAACTATCATTTTCACCCTATTTTATTTTGGCTCAGGAGGACATTTTATCTTTGCTCTCAATGTCCATTGCCCTATTATAGGCTTTTGCATAGGATGAAGGTGGTACTAGCTTCATTTTTTCCTTGAAATATGGGACGAGTCCTTCAATAAACTATCTTTTCTTCAAATCATTTGTAGGTTCTATTTCTAGTATTACCAATTATTCTTTGAGCCTATGATTATAAGCCTTATGTTTTTATGTTTATCTTATTTTGTATTATATATCTTGACTACATTTTCATTATCATCTCACAACAATTTGAACCCTTCTTCAAAGGATTTCTTCAACCTATCCCACGTGCTTCTAGAAGTTGGGTCGATTTAGGTATATCAATCAATGGCTATACCTCTTAAGGTAGTTGGAAAGGACTGTAGCCAATGTACTCTATCATCTTGGTTGTTTGCTGCCCAAATTGTTTCATAGGTCTTGCAATGCCTCACTAGATTCTCAAATCCATTACCTATGAATTTGAGAAGTTTTTGCCTCTCAATGTTAGGGCTTGATGGTGGAGTACATATTTTTCTTTCAATGCACCCCTTGTTCGTGGAACCTACTCACCAAAGAGTCTTGACTTAGACATTCTGGTGCTCCTCTCGCACTCTCGGTTGTGTATGAATCCTCAACTCATTCTGCAGTTTTAGTGTTCCACACATTCATATTGCCTTTAGATTCACTTTTATACACCCTTAGCCCTATATTTTTTTGTTCGGTTTCTTCAATTAACAACTATTTGATGC
The DNA here is from genome assembly GCA_007115665.2 of Sequoiadendron giganteum. Taxonomy (NCBI): domain Eukaryota; kingdom Viridiplantae; phylum Streptophyta; class Pinopsida; order Cupressales; family Cupressaceae; genus Sequoiadendron; species Sequoiadendron giganteum. The sequence goes on along the minus strand of CM021102.1, from coordinate 597,094,642 downwards.
CTTGAAGGTTGCTCTTGTACGTTTCTTTTTCCCCGATTGTGAAGGAATCCTTAGACTCCATCTCCCAACTTCTTTCATCGAAAGGGAGTTGTTTTGGTTTTTCTACTCTATTTGACAAATTGGCCCACACTTTGTCTAGTAGTGGTAGGTGTTCGGCTATTTCCTCCCACTTTGCCTTTGTATGTTTCATTGTAGTGGAATATTATAGATTTTATTTTCCTAATTATGGCTTCGAATCATGATTGAACTTCCTACTTCTTATTTGGGATGGGCTTAGAGTTAGGATCTGTATGGTGGAGTTTTGTCAGTTTCTTTTCTTAGTTGTCTCCTCTATATCTTTGTTCTAAAATCCTTAGAGATCATCTCACCTCCTATTATGTTATTTGAATGCTCTGTGATCTCTTCCTACTTTTATTTGGGTATAAGGGCATTAATTGATTATGGGAAGTGCGATACTAGTTTGTGTTTCCTTCCTTTTCTTCTTGTTGACTTCTATTCTCATAATGTTGCCTTACTCATCTATATGCATCACAATCTTGTTCGACACATAGATCTTGGAGTATTATAAAATGTCTTGTGAGCAGTTTCGGAAGATGGTCAAGGAGTATATCTACTTCACTCACTCTTAGGTTATCATAGATTAGTTCTTGAGGAACTTGCCTTTGTTTGGATTCCTTTTGCATGTGTTTTTTCATAGATATGACCCACAAATAGACCAAATTGTCATTAAGATCTCTTCTATTTGTTGTTTGAATTCCACTAACTCTTCTCCTAGTTGACCATTTATATAGCCATCTTTTATCTTACTTGACTTCTTAAAGGAAATGACGCCAAATGTTTACTTGTTAAATATTACCCAACTATTTAATGCAAACTAAACTAATTACATATACATAATTGAGTCATATGAGAATTGGAGAGTAATTCAATAGGGTTTTCATATGTTATATTAATTACTTTTTTTATTCACTAGATGCTCTTGTACAAAATTGAAATAAGTGAATAATTCCAATATGTTGTCCCTTTTCTTGAGTGCAAAAGTTTTCTATGAACTCCTTGACAGTTGCCAAGTAACTACAACCATTGACAACTAGTCAAACTATTTTTAGTAACAATCACAAGCTGACAAGATATTATCATGTCAGTGACAATCAAATTATAACTAATAGTAGTTATATTATCTACACATCCCATAATGCAAAATCAATGGTGAATTTTTTAAAACCTCTTTGGGATTAAGTCTCTTTTCTCACACTTCCTAGTTTCTCTTCTATAGAAAACATTGCATTGAAATCCCCTTCCAATATTATCTATATATACAAAGATATAATTGTACTTACATACTTATGTATATACGTATAATTATACTTATAAATAGACTTATAATTATATTGATAATTATTCTACTTATATAGTATATCATTATACTATAGTATAAAAATATATATAATTATTCTTGTATAATTATGCTACGCATTTATTTGTTTACACTTATAGTATACTTCTTGGTATGCTTAAATCTATTTAATTATTTCTTACATACTTGTTGGCGTAAGAACTAACACCTCTGGAGTGTAAGTTTGTACGTACAACTATGCACACTGCGTAATGAGTGCTCTTCAAATTAGGAGGGGAAGCTCCCTCGTTGTGCTGGAATGCATGGAAAAGAAAAGTAAATTAAATCCTATCTTTTTGTTCTCAGCTGGTAGAGGCACAAGGTTAAGAAAACCTAGAACGTTGCAGCTAAGGATTTTATGGTTTCACAAATCATATAACTACAACTAAGCTAACTTCTTTAAATCTATCCAGTTTCCTGAAGAAAACAGAGCGTGAGGAAATGGAGCAGGAATGGTTTTATACGATAAGCTGGGTACAAATTTGAAACATGAAGGCAAGGTGGGCACAACTATTTGCTCGGCTGAATAAGCTTATTATCACACACATCATACGATAAGCTTTAAGTACAAATTCTCAACATGAAGGCGAGGTGGACACAACTATTTGCTCAATTTTAATAGGCTTATTGATAACAAAACACAAAAGATAGCCAACTAGGACAACAAATTGCATAGGCGAGACACGCATACAATCTACGATCGAACTAGCCACTATATCTAACTAAGGCAAGCATTCACCATAATAATTGCATGGAACCTGAGTGGCATAACAATTCATTATCAAAACAAATGCTCATGAACATATACAAAAAGACAATATTACAGGCAAGGTGGGCACAACATATATTAATCTCTCGTGCAAAGGTTCCTTGAACAAATACAATAATAGCAATACTACAGGCAAGGTAGGCGTAGCATGTATGCTATCAAGCAAAAGTTCTAATTTACAAGGGTGAACCAATCTTGAGAATAGGCATGTTGCCAACACCGCAACAATTCTCTATCACAAGGAAAAGTTAATTAGAAATGAGCTGAATGCTCTTATTTATAGACATCAAGGTGTAGGCAACCCTAAAATCACCTTGAGTCAACTACAGTCCTGCAGTACATGCAAGATCTTATTTCTAAACCCTAATAATGGAAACTATACCGTTAACTGGCAAGCTACCATTAGTTAATTGAAATATCTAATCTAAATGGACAATGTGCAAGCATGCACGTCCTTATTGAAAACAAGTTAACTGGAATACTATCCTCAGTTAACGCAAAAAACCTAAAAGAAACTCCAAGTGTACGTAGATGTTTCCAAGATAGACATGGCATGCAATGTGTAACAACGAGTTAACTCGGAAAGAGGCAACAAACTTAACTCTTGTGTCTAATATCTATCTTGGACAAAGTGGGACACCCTGAACTAAAGTTTATTGGCCCTGATCTTGAGCAATCAACCTATCCACGAGGTTATTGACTGCATCACCTTCTGGGGAACCGAAGCTCTGGCGAAGAATCCCATGTCTATGCAGCATGTCTTCTCCATTAGTTATCTGACACTGATACTCGCCTTTACTCTTGATTGCCTCGTCAAACAATGCTGACATGATTGTAGCTGATTCATCTTATAGCCAATGGTCTCACCACTGAAAATACTGTGAATAAGTGCTTGGAGCTCTGATTGAACATCAACAAGCTCCACATAGTCACCACCCACACGTTGATACAAGCATGGTAATTGAGACACAAAGTTTCTCACATAGCGGAGTGTACTGGTAACATGCTCTCTGCTCTCAGCCAACTCAGATGTTATCGTTTCTTCTATCTTAGCCTTGAAGATTAACTGTGTTCTCCAAACGTAGACATCTTCCTTATCTTCTGCATCTGTGACCGAGTCAAATGATAACCCTAGGTTAGCAATTAAGATCTCATCCCAGGGTCTACTAATAGCCAAGTCACGCTCCTCATCTTGAAGTTCAAGACGATGTTCATGTGCATTATACCGTAATTGATGTAGCTCTAAAAGTACAAAGCGGCCCCTAGCAACAAATTCCTCCTCCTACTCTTCTAACCGTTTGCCATATGCAACCAAGTGATCAAGCTGACCTTGTTCTGCTGGTGGTTCTAACATATGTGGAAAAGTGGTAACAACATCCCCTGTCCTATGTACCAGGCTAGAAATATACTGGCGAAGCTGCTGTATTTCAGCCTTGAGGGCTGTTTTATCTTCTCCATCCTTCACCATTCTATCCCTTGTGCTCTCTGTAGCAACCTGTAAGAGGTCAATGTCTGTCTGATGATTACTTCTACCGAAGTTGACTGTGATCACTTCGAAGTCTTGATCTTCCATCTCGTCCAGATTCATATCCTCTGGAGTTGTAGCGGTCTCAACAATGATCTCCTTACCTGCATTCCTCTCAATGTGAACCTGTTTCTTGATCCTCTTGTCAGGCACATCTTGATGGTCATGATCGAAATCTGAATGATCAAGAACATAAGATGGCTGTCTCCTTTTTCTTCCCAGTTGACTCTCAAGCCAAGACGAATCTCGACTAATCCCACTGGAATGATCTGTACTAGTCATAGGAGGATTTGATGAAAGTGAATGTGTAGAGGGGTTATTGTGAGGAGGTGAATCCACGTCCAAATCAATGTGAATTGGAACTGGAGGCTGCTCTGGTGTCGGTGACGGCAAATGTGGCTAAACCTCGGGCTGTGGTGAACTCTGAACAACTTCTCTGATAGGCTCTATATGTGGAATAGCAACAGGTGCTTTTCCCTTTGAGTTACTAGGTGTTGGATTCTTTCTAGGAGGGTTACTCCTCTTCTTCTGCTTAGGTTTTGACGAAGAGGGTAGTACAACTTTTGGTGGTGGCTCTGTTCTAGGCATGGATACCTTTCTGATCCTTCTGCTTTCTAGATAAAGCATACTATTCTAGATGACCCTGCTTGATCTCTCCTTCACCGATGAGAATTCTTTGACATACCAATTCACTAACAACAGTGGTTGTCCATCAACCTGTTCTTTGTAAAACTGAGGAAGTGCATCTCCCTCATCCTCTGACAATCTTTCCACATCTTCTGCCAAGAAGACAAAAATCTGCAGAAGAGAGAACCTGCTATAGCTGCGTCTACGCACTTCAAAGTCATCTTCACAATTCACCCAGTAATCCTCTAATGTAGGTTTGTGATAAGAGTGACTACCAAGGCTTGCTGCGTAATGACCCCAAGGATCATATGTACGTGTGTCAACCAGGTAGTTGAGTTTGCAATTCTTCAACTCCTGTCCTGCAGCTTTAGCACCAATTGCTGTCTTGCACCAATATATCCCAAATTGCAAAGGAAAGTTGGCAGCTTGTTTACGCTTGTGGCACAAACGTTTGTGAACCTCATACAACTGCCTCAGGAACTCCATGAACACTGTCTTATCCGAAGGATAATGTGGTAACATAGCTGGACTTCCTGTATATCCATAGACACGGATATAGGTGAATGTAGGGAATTGAATATACCAGTCTACCCAACCTTCCATTGCTGCTCTAGCAATTGCTGAGATACGAATGTGCATCTCCCAGTCCAAGTTTCTCACTGTATAAGTCAAGAAAGCCTCCTGCACACGTTTGAAATGACTTCCAGCCTTCGTGAACTCAAGCTGATCATAATAACGATAGACCTTTTGTGCACTGAGGATGCCCACCATGTTCAACCCGTTAAACTGACCCTGATAAGTGATCAAGTACACAAGGTATGAACACATATGAAACTGGTGTGCAACTAGGAAACTGGTGATTTGCTCGTGAATAGCATCATTGATGAAGGATGCCCAGTCATAATGCTCTTGCCCAGAGATGATTCAACCAATGATATAGTACATCCATGGGTGAAATTTGTTTGCATCTGCATGAACTGAGACATGTTTAAGTAGTGTAATCAGAATACCATACTCATCCTTGAACTCGCCATGATCGACGTCGTTTGGCAAATTGGTCTTTTTCTGTTTTAGCCACCTCTCCGTCATCTTACTCTGACACTTATCAAATTCAACATCGAATGCTTGCTCGCTATGATTCATGGAAATGATCAACCCATTTGGATGTTGAGGAATACCCAAACTTCGCTCGATGTCAAGGGGTTTGAGACTGTATATGACATGCCCATCTACTGACTGTATCTCCCGTGCAGTAGAATTGTAATGCTTAATGCAAGACATTACAAACTCTTCTCAATGAACTGAGATAGGTATGGAAGTAGCCTCAAGTAACCTGGACTGCTGAATGTTCTTGATTATCGAATCTCTGATCTTGAGTGGATCCAAAACTGCTTCTGGAAGCACCTTATGTAGATTCGAATCAACTGTTCCGATGAAGTCATGAGTCAAAACTGACTTGGTCTTGAAATCGAGGTGTGTGAACTGCATTCTAAAAAACTCGCTTGTTGATTGTGAACACGGCTATATTCTGACAAATTTTCTGGAAAGCTAAAAATAGCCTGCTGAGGCTAAAAATAGCTCGTCGGAAGTGAATTTTTATGAAAAATTTTAAGATATGGGTTTTGTCCAAAAAGTGTTTCTAAGACAACCCAGAATGTCAGAAATGTACAAAATTCGACCTCTACTCAGCCATGCAAAGGAATTTCGGTTGAGAAAATTAAAACTTCATTGATGTCTTGGAACAAATTTTCCTGAAAAATTCTAACACATGGGTTTCGCCGAGGAGATCATTCTGAATCAACCCAGTTATTTTGTTTCGCTAAAATTTGCCTGTTCTTTGAACATGTGAGAGAATCTAGACGAGAAAATGGAAGAAATCTAGAAGAGAAAAATATGTTTTTAATTATTTTGTCTTCTTTCAAAATCGCCAGTTTGCCTTGAATCTGATGCTAAATCTGAATCTGTACTTGCAAAAGAATGTTTCTATCGCCTTCAAACTTGATTATTTGATGAAAATTCGCCAACCTCTTGAAGAAATTCGAATTTTGTAAGCTGTGTGAATGAGAAAAGGCTCCACACTTGGTTAAATAGATAAAGTCGTACCATCATGCATGCATGCTGAAACCCTAATTGTGAAAGAATTCGTTTGGCCTCTCACCAGATGAACTGCCACTGACTCTGATTCTCAGACTAAAAATAACATTTAATTTAAAACATGCAAGTTAAAAAGAGGCGCCATATTTAGCTCTTTGAAGAAATTCGTCACTTTTTAATGCTCTGCATGCAAAAATATTATTTTAATCATTTCGCTAAAAATAGCATCTAGATATGCTCAGTAAACTTCACTGAATCTAGAAAGCCGAATTTTGACCTTCTAGGCATCCTTTTGCAAGAGTTATGAGATTTTTGAGTATCTCCTACTTTATAGCTGACTGCAAAGTTACATCTGACCATGTTCAACTTTGATTTCCGGGTTACCGAATGATTGACTGATCTGAGAGATCCACTGTGAAGCCTGCATGACAAGGATGAAATGTTTGCTGGAAGCTACTACTGTTAAAATCAACATCTAACACCTTGGAAAATTAGGTGCCTTTGATTAAATTGATGGATTGATTCCAGACTTAGCCATTTCTCCATATTGCCTTCTGATGCTTCAAATTGCCGTTAATGGTGAATGATGAACCCTGCTGACTGAATAATAGATTCATTGCGTGACTAGAAGTACTCTGAATCCAATGACTGTATGTAAGGTATCTGAAAACTGAATCAAGAACCCCAAAAGGATGGGCGCCCCTGGCCTGTGAAAGCACAAATACCATTTTGACAAAAGTGTGACTTTCATCTGAACACCATACTTTGACCCCTGATACCGGGAGCTAGAATGCTCTGATTTGCGCACCATCTGTCTCTCTGCATAGTTGAGTCAACTTACAAGAGATGTCTCTGGAGGTGACAAAGACAAAAAACTGCTTCTAAGGCCTCAAAGAGAAGGGCGCCTTTTTCAAGGAGATGGGTACTCGCCATACTTAGTCATTTTTTGGTTGTCTCCAATCATTCTCACTTTTCAGCATCACCATCTTGACCTCGCACGTACGAGCTTTTGCCAAATCCCGGAGGCTGACGGTTGGACTCGTTGAATAGCTGGAGTATCACACACAAGTCTTGTGAAGACTGCGAAAGCAAATAACCCCATCTGGCAGGCCTAAAGGTTGGGCGCCCCTAACCTACAAATGTGCAGCTGTGTGTAGCTACGTTTCACCATCCTCTGTTTTATGTGCTCGGTGGAACCTCTGTCACGGTCACTCAGAATGTCAGATCTTCTCGAGAACGGGTGCGCTGCAAAGCTAGATTGAACTGGAAAAGATCTCAAGAAGAACCTATTTGCAATTTCATCCATCTGGGTAGCCATATTCAGGGGCGCCCCTAGGCTACAGGGGCGCTCAAACCATCAACTAGCAATTTCTTGTGACATGCATCATGCCTGCAGTCTCAGCATTTGACATTGATAACCGAAGTTCTGCACTATGTATGCCTCCGCTTGATAGCTCGTTGGAAAGCCAAACTGGTCCTGAAAAGATTGAATCCATCTGTGAGCACATGCATTCAAATCTGAGCCTTCAAAAAGAAGGGCGCCCCTGGGCGATAGGGGCATAGATCTGCATTCTTTGACTGTCTTCATGATGTATACACCCTTTGTAACTTCTACTTCCGCCTTCATTTGCTAGAGTTTTGCATTTCAGACGAACTTGCTCCATAGCTAGTCAGAAAGCTGACTGAAAACATAAGAGAATGAGTGTATTTGCAATCCAAAGCAGTTGAATCTTGACCTTCAAATGGAAGGGCACCCTTGAGCTACAGGGGCGCAGGTTTGCTCTAATCTACATATTTTCCACCTTTTTTTGCTTTGTAAACACTGTATTAATTGCTGAGGTTGACCCTGTCAAAGTACTACGAGTGCCGAGGTGTGTGTATGACTATACTTCATCATTCTCACATGTACGGACACTGTAAAGTTGATTTGCACGTTGATTGCGCAAGTGTCTACTACGTTACATAGTGAAAATGTTCCCAGACTTAGAATATTTTAGCACTTTTTGCCAATTTGAAAAACCCCTCCATCAAAAAACATATTTTTCAACATCTTTCATCATAGAGCATTCTATTTTTTAGGTTTAGATTTTGATACTTGGTACTGGCCAACTGCCATTGACGACCTCAGAGGTCCTAACTTTTCTCCTGAAAAAGTGAAAACTACCCACCAGGCTTATACTAACTTTTAACTAAAACTGACTTCACCACTGTGATCGTGATGTGAAATAAGCCAATGAAAATTAATTTCAGCCAATTTTGATAAGTTCCTATTTTTTAGTTTTTTGACCTAAAAATGGGGTCTGGAAACTCTAATTTTCAAAATTTCCAAATTTTGCTAGTATCTTCTTGGCATCACATTGACCAAAAGCCCATACTTGATTTGCCCAAAAACTGAGTTTTGACCCCACTTTTACAAGGTTTAGACAATTTTAAGCAAAATGCCTTAATGAAGCAAAAAATTTGGTTTGGGTACAACAATACTATATTTTAATTTTTTTCCATGTCTTTAGGTTTTCTTTGCTTGGGCTTGTCCTATTTTTGTGTATTCTTTTTCATTTTTTTGGCTTCTTTAGTTTTTTTTTTCTTCATTAACTTTTTTGTCTATTTTGTAGCCTCCCTTTGCCTAGAATCACGTGTTACCTCTCCCCTCTCCTCTCTTTTTAGTTTGTTCATGGTTTGCAATTAGTCATTTTATGTCTCCTTTAGCTCTTTGTTATCCTGATGATGGATCACAGAGTGTGATCTAAAACATTGATACAAAAACTTGCACATAGTCTAATCTAGAAACAATAGTGAATAGAATAATGGGTTGTGGAAATATGATATCATTAATCCAATAAAGCACCCATTTCTCCCACAAAGAATTTTTTTTGTGATAGGAGAATCAGATGTTTACACATTTCTCACAAGTCTTCAAAACCTTTTTGTAGCTTTGAAAGATTCCTACAATTCAATATCTTTTTGATGTTACTAGTACCATAGTTGGCACAGTCGGGGAGAGTATTTGCTGCTCTTTTTTTTTGTGCTGAGTTTACTTGCAAAAACACAATACACACAACAAAAACACGGAACGTGATACAAAAACTGAAAGCCTATGCTTGTTTTGCTTATAAAAATAACCACACCCCTCATACTTCCTCACAAAACACTCTTGCATCCATTTGAGTTAATTGCAAGGATTTTTAGGCGAAGTTGAAGAATTTCAAGGGCAGGTTAATTATTATTATTATTTATTTTTTCATTTTGCAAGCATTTAAATTCATTTTAGTTACTAAATTCTAATATGTAGATTGTAAACAATTCAAAATTTCCTAAAGCTTATTAGTATTTACAATTTATTTCCAAAAAACTGGATTTATGAACATTTTTTGTTCATTTATGAAATCGTAATTTTTTCAATAAATAAACTATTTATTTGATTTTTAGTTTTTTTTGGTAATAAAATAATTAGGTTACATTGAATTTGTGCTGATTTAAACTAGTTTATGTTGATTTATACTAATTTATGCTGATTTATAATAATTTATGTTGAATTTAGGCTATTTTTTTTGTATTTAAAAATTAAAATGTTGTAGTTTGTACTATTAGGTTAGATACAATGGTAGATAAAGAACCCTTGGCCTCTGGATCAAGCTCCCACTCCACATCAAGCTCAAGCTCAACCCAATCAATGTTTGCTATAGGAACTCATTCTCTTGGAGCTAAAGACCTTGCTTGGAAATATGTTGTACAAGGACCGCCACCTGGGATAGTCATTTGCATAAGATGCCAAAACCTATATCATGGAGGCATCTATCACCTCAAATACCATCTTGTAAGCATTACTCATCATGATGCCAAGACTTGTACCAACACCACAAAAGAGATAAAATGAGAGATGAATGCACACCTTGCATCTACAGAAGAAAAAATAATTACAAAGGGAGAAGACAAGAGCAGCCATAGCAGTATCCATAGCTAGTTCTCATGGTCCTCAATTGCAAGCAGAAACAAATGAAGATACAATATTTGAAGGCATAGTGGGCTCCGTTCGTGGTCCATGCATATGAAGTACATCAACATCCGCTTCATCTACTTCAAGTAGAGCACCTACACACACCACATAGCTTTTTTTAGTACCTAAAAATGTACCTGGAGCACAACCTTCATTGGATGGTGCAGGGTGGAATAGCAAGGTGCATCAAGAAACAGATAAGCCATGCGCCAATTTTTGGTACTTCAACCTTCTCTTCAATGTGGTTAGCAACCCTTATTGGGAGAATTTGGTAATTGTATCGACAATAGCAAGAAAAGGCTACAACACACTTCTTGGAAGGACTAAAGTGGGAAGATGCTCACAGATGCAAGTGAAGGGACAAAGTTAATTATGGAAGAATAGAAGAAGCAATAGCGAAAGTATGGCTGCACTATTATTTCACATGGGTGGACAGATGGAAGAACCACACCCTTATAACCTTTTTAGTAGCTTCAAATGATGAGGTAATTTTTTTGGTTAGTTGGTGCCTTTAACAAAGTAAAATGCAATTTTTTTTTGTCTTATGTTGGAGTAAGTTGCCTTAGAGGTGGGCATAGAGAATGTAGTTCAAATTATAACTGACAATATACTAACGTATGTGGTGGTTGGGAGATTGCTCCAAAAGAGGCATTGGTCACTCTTTTCAACCCCTTACACAACACATTGCCTTGACCTTCTTTTGGAGGATGTACGAAAACTTGGTTAGGTGAGACCGGTTGTAGAAGATGCAAGAAGCATAAGAAAATTTATCTATAAAAACCCCCTTGGGTTTTTAGTTGTATGAGAGATCACATTGAAGGGAAAGAGCTGGTACAATCAGGTGTCACAAGGTTTGCAACGATTTTTGCAATGTTGCAAAGCATTATTGGTTTGTGGACTTCTTTGGAACAAATGTTTGTGAGTCAAGCATGGCTAGACTCATCTTATTCAAATAAGCTTGAAGGAGAGAGAGGGTTGAAGGATAGTCTTTGAAAATATTTTCGCACAAAGAGCTATAGAGATCATCAAGGTAGCCTTAAAACTTCAATTTAAAATTCAAATTAATCATTTTATTTTTTAATTTTAGTCATTCATTATGAATTTGTAACTTTAATTTGTTTGTATTTTTAGGTGTCGGAGCCCTTGGTTAGAGTTCAACGTTAGGTAGATGGGGATCAAAAGCCAATGGGGTACATTTATGAGGCCATGGATAGGGCCAAAGAGTCCATTTGAAACTTATGCTAGCCCAAGTTTCTGGGACGAAGACGGTAGGGGATGGGGGGACGAATTTCGGGAACAAGGACGAGAGGGCGATCATTTTTAGGGGACGACAATTAAAAATGGGGAAAATTTTAGAAATATAGAAAATTTCAAATATTCATATGATAAGGCAATCATCTCATACATCATAGAACCTTCCCACATAATATTAGAGTTCAATTGATATTTTAATTTCATAGAAAGAAACAAACAAACGAAGTTTTAACAAAATTTAATTCCATTCATTGACAATGTGCATATATATATTATATAAAAATTACATCAAATTGCCCAAAGATTGCAAGTTTCAACCACAAAATGATAAAAATATAGAAATATGCAGCTGCCCCTAATTAACATCCCCTATTATTGCATCAAAATCGGAGTCTGAGTCATTGTCTCTATGAGAGGCTATCTGATCTTGCTCCAATCAAACCCCAAGCAATGCATCATGTGCCTCCTCACCATCAACTTGTGTAGTATCTTTGGGATCAACATTCTCAACGTGTAGTTGGAGTTTGACAATACTCAGGTGTCTGTCAATCTTGAAGGTGCAAAACACTATGCACAACCACTAGCTTCTTCGATCGTCTAGAGGTAAGCCATGTCATGTCCACCATTCAATGGGGTCGGTTCGAGCTAATGCAGCTCTATACATCCTCGCCTGTGGTCTACTAAATGTTGGGCCACAAAGACTCACAAAGGCTAGCCACTATGCTTCAAGTTTGTTGAACTCCTCCTCAATATGCATTTTCCCAAGGGCCTTCGTGAAGCCATCTTTCACCTCTTCATCATCACATGGAGGCACTCTCCTAGGTCTTGCTGCATACCATTTGGGATTTAGAGCGTAGGCAATCATATGAAGTGGGGTTAACAAAGTGTCCCACCGGGTCACAATGGGCCTGTTGTGACCTATTTCACACATTGCCCCATTGCAAATGGGGACCCCCAGTTTCTTTTGGTTTTGCCCTCTTTGTTGCAATTTCATGAGTTCAAAAGTTGAGTTTTTTGAGAGTCACTCCGGCCAAGTTGAGATTTTGAACCCATTTCTATGCCTAGACGTCATGGAAGTGCTCGGAAGGTCCAGAAGACGAGGATCCCTTGTGCTTTCGGTCAATTCTAACACTTCCTATCTTTTAGGGATTTTGCTTTTTTTTTGGCATTTTTAGGCCATTCTGGAGTTCCTATTTTTTAGGGATGCATTTTGCTTTTTCTATTTTTAGAAAGTTTCTATTTTTTTGGAAAGTTTCTATTTTTGGAAGGTTGCTATTTCAGAGTCCCATTGTCAACACACATCCAAAATTAGAAGAATCAACAAAAAAATCAAGGCGAATGGTCAAAGTTTGATGAAAAATGGCAGAGTCTGAGAAGCCCGCCCATGGAAGGAAATGGTAGACATCTTGCCAAGTCTGCCCTTGCCTTTGGGAAACCAAAGGTAGGGACTGGCAAGCCAGAGCTCAAGTCCGCCATAAGAGAGGAAGGAGGAATGTCAAGCTTATTGAGAAGTGTGTCCCTGGAAAGATCATCTTGAAGTTTGCCATGTCTTGAGAGAGCTCAAGTCCGCCACAGGAAGGGAGAAGATGGCAAAGAGTCAAGGAAGTCCACCCAACTTTGGAGGTAGAGAAAATTTCTAAGGCATGAATCAAAAATACGTCAAGTGTGAAGGACGTCCAAGCCAAAATGAAGTCCGCCACCCCCAGCATGAAGAAATATTTCTAAGGCATGGAGGAAAACAAGAATGGCAAGACAAAGCTAAAGTCCGCCCCTCAGCATGAAGAGAAATTTTCTAAGGCATAAGAAAATGTGATTGGCAGAGAGACCTCCAAGTCCGCCCAACCTAGAGAAAATCAAAATTTTGGCTAAGTATGGAACGTTGGGAAATGTCTGGAGAAGCCTGAAGTTCGCCCAAGAAGTTGAAATTGGCAAGAAAATCATAGAGTATGTCTTGGCTAGACCAAATGAGTGGAAAATTAAATATTTAGCCTTGAGTAAATAAAATATTGCCAAGTATCAATATTTTAATGGGTTGGAAATAATTAAACGGGTTGGAAATTTAAATACTTTGAATATTTTTAATTATTCTCTATGCTCCACGGGGTTTCGGGGATGGCGAGTACTCGGTACGCCGGGACGAGTTTCTGATACGGGGGTACTTTTGGTTCATTTTTTAGGGGATGGCAAAGGACGGTTGATAAAAAATAGGGAAATTTTTTAATAATATAGAGAAATTTCAAATGTTCATAGCATGACATTGATAAAGCATTCATTCTAGACATTGTATAAGCTTATTACATATCATTAGACTTGAATTGAGATTTCACATGAGAAGCGACAAACAAATTAACATAATTCAAATGCTTTTGATTATCAATGTGCATACATATCATATAAGAGTCTGATAATTATAACCAAAATGCCCAAAGGCTCAAAGTCTCAACTATGAAATGACATGATAAACATAAAACTAAGAAAATATATCTCTGTCTAGTGTCCCTAATCAGCAAAAAGTAGGTCTAAATCAGCATTGCTCTCGTCATCGGAGCTTATATGACACTTACATAAGGTCAAGTGTGATGGGGCATCCCTTGTGGGCCTGCCCATAGCTTTTATTTTATAAAAAAACTGTGACTTTTTTTGAAAAAATATTTTTTTCTTTGCTGGGCCATAGGGTATTGCTAGCCGTACCCGGTACGGTCGGGGTATGGCTGGGCAATACCCAAGTCCCCTAAAATCTGGCTAAAAGTCCCTTGGAAGTTTTGGGTACTTGGAGGGCAAAAAAGGACGACCAAGGTACGTTTCCTAGCCGTACCCGCGTCCCCGTTTCATACCTGGTACGGGAAACGGGCAAAAAGCATAGGGGACGCGTCCCCGTGGAGCATAGATTATTCTTCAACACTTAGGAGAATTTATTTAAAATATTCAAAGTCTGGAGAAAATGTGAGAGATAACTCGAGAAATAATCAATTTGCCTAAGACAAAATTAAATTTTTCTGCGATTCAAGGATTAAATGGGTTGGAAGATTGGATTTGATGTATTAATTTAATATTTTCCAACATTTTAAAGTGTTCAACAATTAGGCAAATTTCAAAAAGAAAGAAAATCTGAAGATTCTGGCTGAAGGTGGCACCTGGATAAAACTGGAAACTTGCCTTAAAGATTTCAAAAAAGATTAAAAACTTGCCGCAACGAAGAGGAGAAAACAATTCTAAAATCGAAAACTCAAGAGAAAAGAAGGCAACCACTAAAGAAAATCGCACCTCTCAGCCTTATATAATGAGTTTCAACAACTCATTCTTAACAAGTTTGATTGAGAAGAAGTTTAGCTCTCTCAAATCTGCAAGAGATAAATTTTGGAAGAAGAAATATTGAGAGCAATGTCGATTTTCTCAGAAGAAAGGAAAATTCTTAAGCTGGAGACATGATTTTGAAGAAAAAAGGAGTATTCTCCACCAAGAAGGGGCGCACTTCTTCTCTTCATTTTCAGAAGTTAGAATTAATTTGCAGCCAAAAGATATTTTTGAAGGTTTGGAAATCAATTGGCAAGGTCCTTCTATTTCTTTTCTAATCTTCTCTCGTCATTCCGACACAAGATTGGTCAAGCACTTAGCGAAGTTCTTCATTTTCAGCTTGCTTTTTCGCAGAAATTCATATTTTCAACAAGCTGAAAGTATAAATTTGTCAAATAAAATCCTAGAGTAAACAGATTTTTAAAGTTTTTATATTAATGTTAATTATTTTTGTACTTGCAAGTTGATGACCAGCCGGGGAGAACCATCCAGACAGACGCAAATGAAGTTCGCCAGTAAGGGGCTGTAGCCGGAGTCCAATATTAATTCGAAGTGGAAAAATATCACGGACACCAAACTTGGACATGTCGACTTCAAAGAGTTTAAAAAGAGGATGTACGGGCACGATGGGTTCCTGCCAACAACCATTGCCCAACGGATGATGAGAAACAACATTGTCTAGGCTGCCGGATTCCCACCAACAATTGAGTGTGCCAAGCTGATTGTTGAATGCGCCATTCATTATAGTGCGCACAAAAGACAAATTGTTGCGCTTGATGGAAGGATAGTTGCTCATCTTGGAGAGTTGGCAATTCGGGAGGCATTTGGCATCCCGACATATAACAAACCTTTATACAAAAGTAAGGAGGATGCTAGAAGGCTGTATGAAGACAAGTTGGAACTTTGCGCCACTAATATCAATAAATCATGGCTGGAAAAACCAAGAGTGTCCGCCAAGAAAATGCCCAAGAAGCTGTTGCGCACAGATTTTAAAGAAGACTACAGGGACATCATCTTGTTTCTGAATAAAATGGCTGGCAATCCCGAAGGCGCACCCTTCGAAACATGGATGTACTATTTCATGGAGGAAGTCACTGAGGGAGTGAAGATGTTCAACTGGTCCTGCATGATAAGTGATAGTCTCCATGAGCAACTGGTCAATCTGGAGAAGACAAAGACATTTTACACGAGTTCCTATGTCATTTACATCCTAGCTAGGATGTACCGGTATGCAGGGTTGATTTGCAAGGGCGTTGTTGGCAACAGAGAGAATGAGTTGAAGTCCTATGACTGCTATTCGCAATTGCAACTAAGTGAGAAGGCCCATTTCAGACGGGCACATGACGCTTTCCTCATTTACATCACTAGGATACTCCAAGGAGGAATGCACCAAAGGCTGACTCACGAAGCCAAGAACTTGATCGACAAATATGGATCTTGGTTCATCCAATACCCAAGGTTCACGTACATCAGAGTCCAAGGGTTCACTGGAAATCCTTATAGATTGCCTATTTTTCCCACCAACAAGATGGTCTTCCTAGAGGTCTTGAGACAACTAGAAGAGTATTAGAACCTCTAGAGGTCCAAACAGAGGCGACCGTTACTTTCCCCTTTTTCATCGGGAACATGCTAGAATCATGTCCTTCGACACAAGCAGCTGAGAGTGCTAGGGTAGAGATACAATGGTATTTGTTCACTACATATTAGTCTAGAGAGAACTTTGACCCTCACCATCACATCAAGATTGTGGACGGAAGAAAGTATAAACATAGAGTTGAATTGGAGGACTTCTGGTTAGATGCTGCAGACGAGTTTGAGGTCAGAAAGAGGCTGTGGTCCAGATTGTCGGTAAGCTTGATCAGAACAATTGAACTCTGTCAGGTGCCAGATTAGCTTGAGGATGACAAAGAGTATGTCCAGCCATGCTTTGACGAGAGTTGGCCTCTTCTGGCAGTAAAATGGTTAGAACTTGAGCATGCAGATTTGAACATCTTGATGAGACCAGTGGTTAAGTACTCCCAGTGGTGGGTCGACCAACAGGTTCAGGAGTTGAGACGAAGGAAGGTAATGCTTACCTATGACAGGTTGAGCGAGGAGTCTTACTCCTCAAGCGCCGAAGCATCCCATGGTGCAGAATTGATGGAAGCCACTACCTCCAGGAAAAGAAAAGAAGTAACTGCAGATATAGAGCTAGTTCGGAAGCGACTGAGGATAGAGCCGTCACACTTTGTAGCGTCTAGGAACATTTACGAAATATTGGCCACTATAGATGATATGACGATGAGCGACCATCTCCCACCAACGCGGAAATACTTGATTCAGATAATGAGTTGGATACCCAAAATAATGACTTTTAGGAGGGAATGATTTCCGCCCTCAGAGGAATCTTGGATGTTCCGAATGGAGAAAATGCCCTAGAGGAAGATGGCATTGAGCAGCCCATGATCCCTGATTGGCTGAAGGAGAGGCTAAAGATACAAGTGTTGGTTGAGACACAGGAAGAGGACGATGTTGCGGATTTCTTAGCTAGGCTAGAGCAAGTCGCAGTAAAGAAGCCTGCCAAGAAGTGCTCCACTATACAGAGGGATGAAGTCGACAATCGGACTGTACAGATTGCAGCACCAATGATGGACAAGCCACAGGTAGACATTGCCCCATAGGAATACATTATCACCACTGTCGACTTAGGCCCAACTACAAAGGGCCAAGAAGTTGAAGAGTTGGACAACTCAGTGTCCACTATCAAGGCAAGGCTAGAGAAAAAGGTGGCGAAGAAGAAAGAGTATAAAAAGGAAGTTGAGCATTTGAAAGAGTATGTTCAACATCTAACCAAACCGCTCAATCAGGATGATGAAATAGCTCCTTCAGTTCTACATTCCTCACAGGAAACAATGAAGGGCGTGGAAGAAGACATGGTCTCGACAAGGGAGGCCATGGAGTGGATGGCAGTTAAGGGTACAAAAGCAGCTGCATTCTTGGAAATATTGGCACTAGCTCACGAACAAACGACCTCATTACTTTCTAGGCTTATTGCCATGGCGAAAGTTTGGGATAATCTTCCGGACATTGAGGAGAGAATCATCCCGTGCCTTAGAGTTTTGAAGGGAGTCCCAAAGCAGGAGTTGATTGACGAGAAGGTAATCGCAGCAGGTGCTGTATATGACTTCTATACTTGGTATTGGGCGTTGACGGCGCGAGGCGAAGTCTTGGAAAGGGTGAAGTCAGATGGGATCAAAATTGAGGAGTAGGTTAAGGAAATTCACAATAAAATCTTCCTCATAGCTGCAGACATATTGGATAAGGAAATCATCCGAGAAAACGATTTGCATCTAGAAAGTTTGAAAAGTAGAGTTCAGGATGCCTTCTTCTCTATCGTAGGACCCATTTTGAAACACAACTGGATCAGGATGGCGAACTTCTCGTCTATCCAAGATGCCTTCATGAAGGGCGAGCCTGAGTGGGAGAATACCTTTGCCAAATGCATCAAAGATTTGGATGGACTGGAATTCCAGATCAGCATGCTACCACAGGTGACAATGGAGGAGGTTGTCCTAATTGCGTCCAGATTCATCGAACACACTGCAGCCCGAGAGGATAAGGATGCACCTCCTTGAATGTAGCTCTAGACGCCACTTCACTCTCTATTAACTCATTGATCACTGATGTCATTTGGGAAACCCTAATTAGGGTTTATTTGTTTTAATCTTGGCCATTGGCTTGTTTTAATTTGGGCCATTCATTTATTTTCTGAAACTCTATATAAACTTGTGAACTCTCATTTTCAATTTGTAAAGAGAGGATTATGAAATTATTACGCATTGCCATTTCCGTTAATAAAATCTCTTATGCATGATTTGCTTTGAATCACTTTTATTTTCAAGTGGTTTGCAAGGTTACATATTGTCCTTAAACACTTAGATTAAAATTAGATTAGAATTTTCATTTGAATGTTTGTTAGTGAATGAAAGATTTGATAGTGGTGATTGGTGAAATCTAGCTCATACTTTCTTTGGATAGATGATTTGTATTCAATGCGTAAAGTTAGCTTGAGAACTTCAGTCTTATTCTAGACATGAAAATTACAATCACACCCCCTTTGCGTAGTTGTCCCAAGGAGGCGAAACAAAGTGTGGTTCCTTGTTTCATCCAATCATTGCCATCTCGAGTTCTTAGGTGTAAATTAGGCTCCTAAACCCTTATCTTTTTTTAATTTTTTTTGAAATCCTAAGAGCCCCGATGGAAAGAGCAATCAACGTTAAAACAGTTTAAGTCCTAAGCTTGTGAACAAATTCTAATGTAAGTCCCTTTGTGATACTAGCATATCACAATGCCCATTGAACTTATCCACGTGTCATGACCTGACGAAAGAAACCTTGGAGTTGCTATATGATCTTCTTTGCAATGTTAGCATACGCAACAACTTTGTTCAAGAGAGGATAAAGGTGTCTTTGGGCATTTTATTCTATGTTCAGTGAGTATTAAAACACACACCAATAGGGCCTAATGTGGTCCTCATAAAATCCCAAATTAAGGTCCCTACTATGAATTGCTTGCTTCATTTGTCCAAGCATGTTGTCAAATGTTTCATATATTTCTCCGAGGCTAGGAGTGTCTATATCAGCATATCTTATCACTTGCACAATAGGTGAGATAATGGAGGAAAAATATCTGCAAAGATTCAAGAATGAACATAGTTTGGTAAATTTACAAGTTACAAACTTAGAAACAATAAAAATAATAAAATCAACAATTTATTAATTTGCTATCAATAATAAAATGAAAACCATAAATTTAATATCAAAATTAGCAATGTATTAGTTAATAATAAAATCAGAAATTTAATACTAAAATCAATAATTCATTAAAAAGTAAAAAACAACAATCTCTTACCTCATTGTGGACCACCAATCATTGTTGAGGATTTTTTGTTCGATACTTTTTCCTTCAACTGTGTTTGCCTCTACCCATCTAGCCCACTCTGAATTAACCCCCATCAATTGAGGAGGCTCTTGCACCTCAATCATCCTCTCCAACAAAATAAAGTAGCTAGCATATCTAGTATCCATAGGCTTGAGGAATTCCTTCCTTGAAAAAGTCCTAAACAAAGCAAGTGATGTTTGATGATTGCAAATAAACATCTAAATGCCTCTAGCTTCTGATACCACTTCCTTCACCCAATCTATGTTCCCAATGTCTTTCAATGCATGACCACAACACGGGGTCCAAGAAATGTGCTTGTAAGCATCTTCCACCATTAAGCTAGCTAGCTTGCATACATGGGCTAAATTAGTCACTACTTGTGCAACATTAGAGGGTCCAACCTCTTCTATAGCATCCTTCAAAAATTGAAATTGTCCTTCCTCTTCCCCAAACAATCAATAGCTCTAATAAAATAAGAGTTTCCTGAACATGTGACAATAAAATTGATGAGTGGCTGATGCCTAATATTAGTCACACCCATCCATAATTATAGAGCAACCATCCCTAATCCAAACTTGTCTCATCTCCTCCATCATTATACTCACTTTGGAATACTCCATATCAAGGAGGGAGGTGCGTAGCTTATGATCTCCAAGGGGAACATATGAAGGACCAATAGCAAGTGCATCTTTGAACATTTGTTTAAAAAAAGGAGAGTGTGCCACATGAAATGGTATAGCATTAACATAGAAAAATTTGGCAATAAAACTATTAGCTACATCTCGTAATTGCATGTTAAACATGTCAGAAACACTAGTGGACCTTTTCTTTCCTCTTTGACTCTCAGGCATAACACTCCTAGATTTAGTAGTTGTAGCACTAGACATTAACTCACTAGGCTACAAAGACTCCATTGGCATTCCTTTTTTTTTGGCTTCACCCTCCATGTGCAACCTAGTCACCTTGGCCTTCTCAGCAATGTTATTGTTTTGCATATTTTTACCCCTTGACAAGTTATGCCTAAAAGATGCGAGTAAAATCTTGTGTAGCTGCCCTATAGTCCTCCTTGCAAATATGACACAACCATACTCCCCCCTTAATTTTTTTTTCTTAGTGTCTATGGCTGTTGCAAATCGTAAAAGAGGTTTTTTTTTGGTTAAATGGGCCCTTTGCATACTTTGTCAAGAGGTGAGAAGGGCACTGAAAAGGATTTTCTGAACTGTGTCCTTGAAACAATCACATTCCTTGAAGAACTTCCATGGTATGTTTGTTCAATTTCAATTTCTTGATCCTCACTACCCTCACTATTGCTAGTGTTCATTGTTTGTTTTTGGTTGCAATGTGAAATATACCGGCCAATTTTTTCATTTTGTTACACAGCTAAATTCACCCATTAGCATTAGTGCAAACATAAACCAGTTGAAAGTAACCCTCTCCTCTGATCAACCCATATCCCAATGCGGGCAAGGTTGAGAGCATACATGAAAGGGGATCGTTAGCATAACTGAAGCTTGCTGAAAGTAACAGAAGGAGGTACAATCACTCAACCACTTATTCAGCGGGATGACTGAAATGAAAGTACAAAGCTGAAAGTAAAATGCAACTCGACCACTTCTTCAGTGGGAGCATGTTGATGGCTCAGCCGATTAGCAAGATGAGATAATGCAATTACATAAAGTAACAGGCGGTAGGCCGGCCTCTTCCACTTATTCAGCAGGTGATGCAATAATGAAACCTGAGCTACAAATTGGATGGGATCAGTTTCTTCCACAATCGTGGGGAATGGTAATCAATTCAAGAATGCTGACAGTACTACTGTTCAACTTACAATAATATAGAGTGCCTGTTAATAAAATCCAATATATGAAGCTGCAATAAAGTAGAAGACTCTCCTATAATTTCCTTGACATCCTAAACCCAAATCCCAGCTCACAGACCTTATTTTAATAATCTGATTATGACAGACCTGCACTAAAATTGCATGATCAGCCACACAGAAAAATTCACTAAAATAATGACAACTCCCTCAAGACTCACTCAAACTTCATGGGATAAAATGTATTATGAGCTAAGATTGATGGCGCCCAAGATGAAAGCCTAAAACCAACTCAGAAAACCCATATTTAATTGGCATGCAAAACCAAGCAACTCCAGAAAGGTACGACCCAAGAGAAGGGGCGATTTTGCTTAATAAAATCAAATACTTGGAATTAAAATATAAGATTTGGTGGAAGGGGTCGCCTCAACCAACCAAGAACATTCCCTCATTAACCATAAGCCAAATAAAATCACACAAACATATGAGCATAACTCTAGATCAGCCACAGGCAAACAACAGCTGCAAAAAAAGACTGAAAATACAATAACTCAATTGCAAAATGCAAAACAACTCAATATGAAATTAATCCCAACTACTTGCTATTTTTCAAGCAAGAAGTTAAGCCTGGCTAGGAGGTATGCATCCCTCGAAGCAATCCTGATACCATTTCGGGAGCATAACAATACTGTAAAACATAAGATGCTGAATGAAGACCCCAAACCTCCTTTTTATAACTTTGCTAAGCACCTCTAGAACCTTCCAGAAGGTGCACTCCACTCAAGAGTAGCCCTAATTCCTTGTTGAACTTTGACTCAAGAGATGGCGTCCTTTTTTCCCAAGGTAATTCCACGCTTTTAACTTATTACAAGCCTCCTCAAGTTGGCGTACCTTTTTCCTCAAGTTGACATTAATAAAAGATACATATTTCACTTAACCTTTTTTGGATGAGGCGCCTACCCATAAAAAATCCCCTTTTAAAAATAACTTAAGTTGTAGAGTTAGACCAAGTGGTTATAATTAAAATAAAACATTATTTTAATTAAAACTACTTATTTCTCCAGAAACTGCATCCAGGTGCTGATTCTGACACTGCCAACTGAACCAACTGATGAGGGAAGCCAAATGCACATGAAGCCAACAGAACCACTGCCATAAATAGAGTTTACTAAAAATAGTAAATCCAAGAAGTGACTCGGATCATCATGCAAGTTATACCATCGCGAAGCTCTCTGAAAACCCAAAAAGGAGCTACCAACCAAACACCAAGATTCCAAAAGCACACTCCAACAAACGCTGAAACATCCTCCTAGAAGATAAGGAACCCTAATTTCTGCTTCTGAGTAGTCTATGGGTCACCAGGATAGACTAATGACCAACTGTCAGATCACTGCTGAGAAGGGGACATTACAGTCCACCCTTCCCAAAATTGCTTGTCAACAAGCAACTGTAAACTAGGATGCTGCAAGATCTCCTCATTCTCCCAAGTGGCATCCTCTAACGGCAAATTCTTCCATTTCACCAAATATTCTTTGATTGTCCTTCTCCTCAAGGAACGTTCCCTGGAATCGATGATTCTTTCGGGAACTAGCACCAACAACCCTTCCTCATCCAAAGGAGGAAGATCAAATGAAACAACAATGTGATGTCTCAACGCCTTTTTGAGGCGAGACACGTGGAAAACGTTGTGTACTTTACTGCTAGGCGGTAACTCCAGCTCATAGGCCACTGCGCCCAATCTTCTGATAACTCTGAAAGGCCCATAGAGATGGGGTTTCAGCTTCTCAGCTCCACTCTTCTTCAGAGTAGACTGTCTGTAAGGCTGAAGTTGAAGGTAAACCATGTCCCCCACTTCGAAGGAGCGCTCAATCCGTCGTTGATCAGCGTACAACTTCTGCTGATTCTGTGCCATCTGAATGTTATTCTTCAAGGATTTCAAAATATCCTGATTGTGCTGCAGCATATCTTTGGCTTGAGGTGCCTTACTATCCCCAAACACCAAGTCAGCAAAGCTGGTAGCCTCATAACCATAGAGGGCTTTGAATGGAAACATCCTAATGGACATGTGATAGGATGAATTATAGTAGTATTCCCCCAAATGAAGCCATCTGACCCAAGCCTTCTGTTGTTCTGACACATAATTCCAGAGATAACCCTCTAACCATTTGTTCACAATTTCCGTCTGACCATCGGTTTGGGGGTGATAACTGGTGCTCAGAATAAGCACTGTACCAGTCATCCGGAAATTTTCCTACCAAAAAGTGCTTAGGAACTTGCTGTCCCTGTCACTCACAATGTTTTTAGGTAAGCTATGCAATTGAAACACCTCATGAAAGAACAACTCGGCTACCTAAGCTGCTATAAATGAACTGGTGATGGCAAAGAAATGAGCAAACTTCGTTAGTCTGTCTACTACTACGAAGATGCAATCCTTCCCTTGTGTCTTAGGCAACCCCGTGATGAAGACCATAGAGATGCTTTCCCATTTTTGATTGGGAATGGGTAGGGGTTGCAACAGTCTAGCGGGATATGTGTGCTCATTCTTGTTCATTTGCCAAGTATGGCATTCCTTGATGTAACTCAACACCTCATTCTTCAACCCCTTCCATGCGAATCTTTCACAGATCTGCGGGTAAGTCTTAAAGTAACCTTGGTGACCAGCAAGTGGAATGTCATGGAAAGAAAACCTTCTTTTTGAGTTTAGAATTGGACACCAAAAAGATCCTATCCTTGTAATGTATCAGCCCATCAACCACCTTGTACTTTTCATCCTGACAAGTACCTTCAATAATGCTGGTTGCAAACTGATTTTTGGCATAATCAACAAGCAACAACTCTTTCTAATCAGCTGTAAGCTCGCATAATGAGCTCAAATGAGGCCTTCGAGACAAGGCATCTGCCACCACATTATTCTTCCCCTTGACATACTCAATGTTGAAACCATAAGCCTGTAGCTTACTCATCCACTTCTGCTGTCTTTCGTTCAAGTCCTTCTGATGCATGAAGTGTTTGAGACTATTGCGATCAGTCTTGACAACAAACTTACTCCCCACCAAGTATTGTCTGAATTTGGCTAATGCATGCATGATTGCAAGCATTTCCTTCTCATAAATCGAGTAAGTTCTTTCAATGCCTCTTAATTTTCTGCTTTCAAACACAATGGGGTGTTTTTCTTGCATCAAAACAGCACCAACTCCTTCTCTTGAAGCATCGCATTGCAGCTCAAATGGTTTAGAAAAATCCGGTATGGCCAAGACTGGACAAGAACTCATGATCCTCTTGAATTTATCAAAGACAACTTGTGCCTTTTCTGACCACAAGAATGCCCCTTTTTTGGTTAGATCAGTAAGAGGAGCAACACTTTGTGAATAACCTTTCACAAACCTTCTGTAAAATCCACATAGACCCAAGAACCCTCTCAAATGGGTTAGAGTTTCCGGGGTTGGCCAATCCACGATAGCCTTGATCTTTTCTGGATCAACTCTGACTCCCTCTGCACTGATGATGTGGCCAAGGTAGAGTAACTCTCCCATACCAAATTCAGACTTTGATTCTTTTGCAAAGAAACTTTCTGTCTCAAGAATGCTAAGCACTTCCTCCAAATGTTGGAGGTGTTCCTCCCAAGTCCTGCTGTAAATGAGGATGTCATCAAAAAATATCAACATGAACTTCCTCAACTGCCTCTGGAAAGTTTTGCTCATGCAAGATTGGAAAGTGGCCGGAGCATTAGTCAGCCCAAATTACATAACTAAGAATTCAAAGTGACCATAGTGGCAACTGAATGCTGTCTTCTCAACATCTGATCCCCTCATTCGAATCTGGCAGTATCCTGACCTTAAGTCAATCTTTGAGAAAAACTTAGCACCATGTAGCTCGTCAATGAGCTCATCGATTCTGGGAATGGGATACCGATTCTTGATGGTGCTTTGGTTCAAGGCATGATAATCCACACACATGTGGATGGTGCCATCCTTCTTCTTCACAAGTACAACTGCTGAAGCGAAGGGACTTTTATTGGGGCGAATGAAACCCATCTCCAAAAACTCCTTTATGTTTTTCTCAATCTTATCTTTTTGTTTCTTAGGATATCTGTAGGGTGTTGTGATTACTGGTTTGGCCCCTTCCTTTTGCTCAATGACATGCTCAAACCCTCTATCTGGAGGTGGTCCTGGTGGTAGATCAACAAACACTTTACTTCTTTTTGTGAGTACAGATTGAATATCTGGCGGATATTCCCTCTTTGTTTCAACCTGGCTAGCTGGAAGAACCATGCACTCCGCAGCCCACTCAACTGCATCATGTCGGATCAACCTTTCCATCCTTTTGAAAGAGACAATCCGAGGGCCTCCATTTGACATTCCTCTTAGCACTACTTTCTTCCCATCGGATTGAAACTTAAGTTCCATGGTTTGCAGGTTCAGGGAGATCTCTCCAAGAGATCGTAGCCATTGAATGCCAAGAACGGCATCAGTATCTGCAATATTAACAACATAGAAGTCGTCTTTGACTTCGTGGTTACCTAACTGTAAGGACATGTTGGTAACTTTGTGAGTGCAAGAGATGTGGAACCCATCAACAACCATCACTTTGAAGCCTTCAAATTCTTCCGTCTTGAGGTTCTTCTTTGCAACCAATCCTTCATCAATGAAGTTGTTTGTTGCTCCGGTATCAATTAAGGCAATCACACGATGCTTCCCAATCGACCCACGAATCTTGAAGGACTCGTTCTTTTGGAAACTTGAGAGTTGGGCAAAGGTGCCCTCACCTCCCTGTTCTTCTTCCACCTCTTCTAACTCCCATTCCTCATCACTTTCAACAATTTCCGAATGCTGCTCTAAGTGATCAGATTCTGATCCATAATCAGAATAGGCCTCCATATGGTTTGAACGGCCTCTCCCATAGCATTTGTGTCCCTTTGACCACGGCTCCTTACATGTGTAACACTTTCCTTCTTTTCTAAGCTTGTCTCGAGCATCATCATCCAACCTAGGGAGAAACTTCTTGTGCTGATTTGAGGAGTGCTTTTTGTCTTGCCTATGAGGGAAAGGCTTGGATGAAAACTTGGGTCTTGGTGCAGACAGCTCCATGTTTCTAGCCTTCTTGATGGACTCTTCAAGGCTTGGTGGGTCAAATGCTTTTACCCATCCCTTCAACGACTCCATCAGTCCTTCAGAGAATAGCACCACTAATCTTCTTTCAGTGATGTTGGGCACCATCACGGAAAGTCTCTGGAAGTCTCTGATGTATGATTCCAAGGAATCATGTTGTTTTAATTGAGCAAGCTCCTTGAATTTCACCTCAGGATCCTTAGTGTCGAACCTGTCAATCAACTTGTTGGTGAATTCCTCATAGGTTTTGATTAGGTTGTGGCCAAGGGTGACCAAACCATGATACCACCATTCATGGGCAGCACCTTCTAAGTGTAGTGTGGCAAATTTAATTGCATTCTCTTCCGCCATAGGTCTCAAGGATAAGTAATTATCCAGTTTCTGCACCCATGCTCTAGCTGTGCATGCATCGCTTCCATCGAAATGAGCCAAGGACACCTTTCCAAGAGCTTGTTGGTAATCCGTTCTAGGACCCATAGGAGCTCTGTATTCATTTCTTCCACCACTTCTCCGGTTCCTTTGATTCATGAATTAGTCAAATGACCACTGCTTTTTAAGATCAGGAGGGAAAGAGGCATACTCCAAGTAGGCCTGTCTGGCATCATCTGCAAAGTTTGTTGCAGCTTCAACTTGGGTTTCTTCTCTTTGAGTAAATGTGGGAAAAAGGGGCCTAGAGGCTGATCCTCTAGACGTGGCTTCATGCTGTCCAATGGTTTTGTCTCTCCCACTGCCATTGTTTCCATTAACTCCACTATTTTTACCATTGGAGTTGTTTCGAGTATGGGGTGGATTGTTTGCAGCCTACTGATCCATTTTTGCAAGTAAGCGGCCCAACATGTCAATCATCCCGTCGAACTTCTTCTCCATTCTGTCATCTCTATCATCTGTGGGTTGTTTGTTGCTATTTGCCATCTCTGCGATTGCTTTACCTTTGTCAACTATTTGCCCTGTTTTTCTGAGTGCCTCAGAAAAAGTGTTTGCCTCTAGTGTACACAGAAACTGATATGGCGGGTTTCCCGCTTGACTTCTGGTGTAGTATCTGTGGGCTCTGTCACTCATCGGTAACTGAACTCAACTGAAACACAGGTTGGCAGAATCATGGCTCTGATACCACTGAAATATACCAGTCAATTTTTTCATTTTGTTAGACAACTAAATTCACCCATTAGCATTAGTGCAAACATAAACCAGCTGAAAGTAACCCTCTCCTTTGATCAACCCAGATCCCAATGCAGGCAAGGTTGAGAGCATACACGAAAGGGGATCGTTAGCATAACTGAAGCTTGCTGAGAAATAGAAGGAGGTACAATCACTCAACCACTTATTCAACGGGAGGATTGAAATGAAACTACAATGCTGAAAGTAAAATGCAACTCGACCACTTCTTCAGCGGGAGCATGTTGACGACTCAGCCGATCAGCAAGATGAGATAATGCAATTACATAAAGTAACAGGCGACAAGCCAACCTCTTCCACTTATTCATCGGGTGATGCAATAATGAAACCTGAGCTACAAACTGGATGGGACCAGTTTCTTCCACAATCGTGGGGAATGGTAATCAATTCAAGAATGTTGACAGTACTACTGTTCAACATACAATTATATAGAGTGCCTGTTAATAAGATCCAATATATGAAGCTGCAATAAAGTAGAAGACTCTCCTATCATTTCCTTGACATCCCAAACCCAAATCCCAAGGTACAGACCTTATTTTAAAAATCTGATTATGATAGACTTGTACTGAAATTGCATGATCAGCCACACAGAAAAATTCACTAAAATAATGACAACTCCCTCAAGACTCACTCAAACTTCATTGGATAAAATGCATTATGAGCTAAGACTGATGGCACCCAAGATGAAAGCCTAAAACCAACTCAGAAAACCCATATTTAATTGGCACGCAAAACCAAGCAACTCCAGAAAGGTACGGCCCAAGAGAAGGGGCGATTTTGCTTAATAAAATCAAATACTTGGAATTAAAATATAAGATTTGGTGGAAGGGGTCGCCTCAACCAACCAAGAACATTCCCTCATTACCCATAAGCCAAATAAAATCACACATAAACATATGAGCATAAATCTAGATCAGCCACATGCAAACATCAACTGCAAAAAAAGACTGAAAATACAATAACTCAATTGCAAAATACAAAACAACTCAATATGAAACATATCCCAACTAGTTGCTATCTTTCAAGCAAGAAGTTAAGCCTGGCTAGGAGGTATGCATCCCTTGAAACAACCCTGATAGCATTCCGGGAGCATAACAATACTGTAAAACATAAGATGCTGAATGAAGACCCCAAACCTCCTTTTTATAACTTTGCTAAGCACCTATAGAACCTTCCAGAAGGTGCACTCCACTCAAGAGTAGCCCTAATTCCTTGTTGACCTTTGACTCAAGAGATGGTGTCCTTTTTTCCCTGGGTAATTCCACGCTATTAACTTATTACGAGCCTCCTCAAGTTGGCGTACCTTTTTCCTCAAGTTGACATTAATAAAAGATACATATTTCACTTAACCTTTTTTTGGATGAGGCGCCTACCCATAAAAAATCCCCTTTTAAAAATAACTTAAGTTGTAGAGTTAGACGAAGGGGTTATAATTAAAATAAAACATTATTTAATTAAAACAACTTATCACTCCAGAAACTGCATCTAGGCGCTGATTTTGACACTGCCAACTGAACCAACTGATGAGGGAAGCCAAATGCACATGAAGCCAACGGGACCACTGCCAGAAATAGAGTTTACCAAAAATAGTAAATCCAGGAAGTAACTCAGATCATCATGCAAGTTATACCATCGCGAAGCTCTCTAAAAACCCAAAAAGGAGCTGCCAACCAAACACTAAGATTCCAGAAGCACACTCCAACAAACGCTGAAACATCCTCCTAGAAGATAGGGAACCCTAATTTCTGCTTCCGAGTAGTCTACGGGTCACCAGGATAGATTAACGGCCAATTGTTAGATCATTGTTGAGAAGGGGACATTACACAATGTAAATGACAATTGCAAGTGCAAATATAGAACACAAACACACAAAAAAACCTTCATAAGTATTTGAAATTTTAACTAAAACAAAAAAAGGGAAAGGAATTTGTAAATATAAACAAAAAAGAATTATCTTACCTCAAATGATGGAGACTTGGCCTTCTTTTTTCCTTTGCCCACTTCCCTTCTCTCACTTGGTTTCCCATAGCTATGCTCTTCTTCCTTTAGCTCTTCACAATTTGGTAAATGAAACAAATGAGTTGTTTATTTTGTTTTTGAATGTTATATTGTTGTTTTTAGCTTAAGGTTTGGGCCCCTTTTATTTTTTAATACTTTTGTGCTTTTTAATAAAAAAAGAAAATATATCATGCTAGGCCATATGGGACGGCTAGCCATCCTCGGGACAATCGAGGGATGTCCAAGCATTCCCTTACCATCTTAAGGACGACTAGCCATCCCTTTTAATTTCTTGCTTTCTGCCAAGCTTTCTCAGGATGTTTCTAGTTTTTGAGGGCTATTTGAGGATGGCACGAGGATGTTTTCGAGGCATCCCCGCATCTTTGGGATGTTTTCGACCGGGGATTCCCCTAATTTTGATGGGTACGCGTCCCCGGGTTTCATAGTACGAAACTATTACAAGCAAAACATGCTTGAATTTGATGCCATTTGGTAGATCATTGATCGAAGGTAGAACAATCAACACCACCAATCCGTTTATGCAATAGGGCACTTCCTTAACCTCGGTTTTTTCTATTTGAATAGCTTTGCAAATCCTAATGGAGAGGTTATGGAGGGTCTGACAACATGGATTGAGAGAATGACACTTGAGGTTGAGGTGAGAAACCTCATTGTTCAAGAATTGCACAATTATAGGACTGGTAGTGGTAGCTCTTGGCACTAGCTATCTGAGGAAGAACAAATCAATCACTAGGTAACAAAAATTGAAGTCTTTACATCACATGCATCTTATGTCAAATTTACAACTATTGATAAAATATGGTTTGCTTACTAACTCTTGAATATCTTATTTTGTAGGTTCTTGGTGGGTATATTGGGCTGCAAATACCCCAAATCTTCAAAGATTAGCCCTTTACATTTATCTGTGAACCTTGTAGTACATCCTACTGTGAGCACAAATGGAGTTTGTTTGAGGCAGTGTTCCACGGGGACGCGTTTCCCCCCTTTTTTTGCAAGTTTCCGAAACGGGGACGTTTCGGGGACGGGGAAACGGGTACTTGGCGTTTCCCGCCGTCCCGCCACCGCCACCGGTACTCCGCCGGAGACGGGGAAACGTCTCCACCTTTCCCAGGAGACATGGAGACGTGGAGACGTCTCCAAGTTTCCTTGGGATACGTCTCCAAGTCTCCAAGTTTCCTGAGGAAACGCCTAGACGTTTCTCGGGAGACGGGGAGACGCCTGGCCGTTTCCCGTCGAGCCCACGTCCATGGGGGCGTAAAACTTGAAAAATAATTATAAAATCAAAATTTTAAGTGCTTTATGGTTACCCTAATTTGGCGTGGGTCCCACCCCTTCCTCCAAAACAACACAAAACAATGTTCCTTTATCATTTCAGTCACATTTTAATTGACTGATTTTTTTTGCAGCCAGCTGAAGAGGAGAAAAAACAATTCAAAAACTTGAAGAATTCTGATTGAAGGAGTGAAAAGAGTGATTGCAAGTGTTATAGGAGTGAGGAGGAGCAAGAAAAAGAGGAGGAAGAGGATTCTATTGCATTTTGAAGAGATTTATCAAGCACAAGGTAGGGTTTTTGAAGTTTTTTTTCAGATTTCTTGTTGTTTTTGTTTTATTTTATGAGTTTAAACTTGTTTTTTTTTTCTTATTCATTTCAAAGACTCAAAATCAGATTTGATGTTGAATCTTGAGGGCAAAATGATGAAGATGATTGAATCATTCATCATTTTGCCCTCAAGATTCAACATCAAGTTTTTTATTTTAAAAATTTAATACTAAACTTGTTTTTAAAAAGAAAAAATTCTTATTCATCTCAAAATCAGATTTGATGTTGAATCTTGAGGGCAAAATGATGAAGATGATTGAATCATTCATCATTTTGCCCTCAAGATTCAACATCAAGTTTTTTATTTTAAAAATTTAATACTAAACTTGTTTTTAAAAAAAAAAATTCTTATTCATCTCAAAATCAGATTTGATGTTGAATCTTGAGGGCAAAATGATGAATGATTCATTCATCTTCATCATTTTGCCCTCAAGATTCAACATCAAATTTTATAAAATATAAATTGTAAATTTTGTTAAATTTGTTTTCAAAATTAAAATTTTAAATTTGTATTTCAATTTGTTAAACTAGGCTGATTTTATTTTAATTTTGTGAAATGCAGTCACTTTCACAATGAGCAATAACATGAGTGGTGATGACATGGAAATCCATTCCCATAGTGAACATGATTCAGATTTTGAACCTGAGAATGAGGGGGATGACCATGGGGTTGATCCTGCAGCCCATTCTAGTTCCATGGCGAGTGCACCAGCTAGTACAGGTTGCCCTTCAGAGTTGTTGGCAGAGTATGCTAGGGGTCCTTTTGATCCTAAGTCTCCTCTCAAACAGTTTGCTTCAAGAATACAAGGCACATCACGTGCAGGTGGGGGAACAAGGAAGTGGAAGTGCCACATTTGTCAGGCTGAATGGTTTGGTAGCATCACTAGAGTGAATGCACACTTTCTTTTTTGGATAGGAAAAGGTGTGGAGCCTTGTAATTTTCTGAAGGAAACTAAAAATATACATTATAGAATTGAGTTTAACAGGCTTTGGGGCGTTCCAGATGACACAAATATTACAGCCCCTACTACTTTGTCTGCTAGAGCAGCCCTTCAGCACATCCATGATCCGCCACATACTTCTCCTCATGCTTCACAGACGGGAGGAATGATGTTTGGATCTCCATCCTCTTCCACTACTAGTGCCGCTAGGGGGATAGCTGCAGGGAAACGCAAGTTGCAGACATCACAGAGTAACCCCATTGCTGATATGTTTAATGTGCACCTGAGAGATGAGATAGATGAATCCATTGGCAAGTTCTTTTTTGCCAATGGCATTCCATTTCATGTTACATGGTCTCCTTATTATAGGGAGATGATGGCTATGGTGGCGAAGGGAGGAACATCATATATGCCACCAGGTGAGACGAAAATGAGGACTTCGATCTTGGATAAATGCTATTCCAAGATCAATATTTTGATGGAGAAGATGAAGGCATGTTGGGTGGCATCTGGGTGCAGCATAGTTATGGATGGGTGGACGAACATTAGCCATCGTCCACTCATCAACATCATGGTCACATGTGCAGAGGGTCCATACTTCCTTAGAGCAGTTGATTGTACAGGGCATCGCAAAGATGCTGATTTTCAGTTTCAGGTCCTCAGGGAGGCTATTGAGGAGGTTGGGCCACAAAATGTGGTCCAAGTAGTCACAGATGCAGCCCATGTGTGTAGAGCAGCAGGGAAACTCATTGAGGCAACTTATAGGCATATTTGGTGGACCCCATGTTGTGTGCATGCCATGAACAATGCACTCAAGGACATGGGTAAGATTGATTGGATTAGAGGAGTGGTCACCGATGCGAGCGATGTGCAGATGTTTATCTGCAACCACCACACTTCACATGCACTCTTCAGGACCTTCGCAAAGAAGGAGTTCTTGAAACCGGTGGAGACCCGATATGCATCATATTTCATTCTCTTGGAGAGAATGATTGAGTTGCAAGAGGCATTGCAACTCATGGTTATGACTAATGATTGGAATAGGTGGGCCGAGGCCAAGACAACGCAGGGGAGAAGGGTGAAGGAGATAGTGAAGAGTGATGTGTTTTGGACTGATGCAAAATACATTGTCTCCATCATTTCTCCAGTATTCCAGGTTATTAGATATGGGGATGGGGATGCACCTAACCTTGGAGAGGTGTATGAGTGCATCGACTCTATGCTTGACCAGATGAGGGCTGCTGTGCGCGTGAAGGACCCCTCTCTAGCATTCTACAATGAGCACATCCGGCCAATCATTCAGCGCAGATGGGACAAGTTGAACACTCCTTTGCATATGGCTGCCTTTGCCTTGAATCCTAAGTGGTACAAGGTTAGATCGGGTAGAGTGACACCACTTCGGGATGATGAGGTGAAGGCGGGTTTCTTTAGGTGCATAGAGAAGATGTATGATTCTAGAGATACCGGCACAATTCGCACTGAGTGGACCAAATTTGCCACTCTTAGAGGCTATTCAGATGCAGCAAAGATGGATATAGAAACTATGGCATAGGAGGACCCACTTTTGTGGTGGAATTGTCATGGTACAAAATCTTTGACCACCACTCTAGCTATCCGTCTGCTATCCCAGGTTTCCAGTTCTTCAGCTGCTGAGAGGAACTGGTCTACATATAGCTTCATCCACTCTCTTAAGAGGAACAGACTCACCTCTAAGAGAGCAGAGAAGCTTGTGGTTGTACACAGTGCTTTGCGTCTCATAGACCGCAAGACACTTGGGTAGAAGGAGAGTCCAGTGACACGATGGGATGTGGAGCCAGAGGAGCCTTCACAGATTGATGAGGATGATCCTACCACTTCAGATGCAGGGTTGGTTGGTGTGAGCTTGAGGGATCTTGACCTTGTGGAGTCCAACAGTTCGAGTGATGAGGAGTTTGCACTCGCAGATGATTAGAGGCCTCCCTTCACTACATTTTGAGTTTTGACATTTTGGCATTTTGTCTTTTGTAATGCTACTCATTGTAATGATGAATCATGTAATCATCTTTATAGACTTTGTGATATGAATTATAATAGAAATCTCCAATTTGACAATTTCATTTGCCAAATTTTATTTAGCAATTAGCATTCAAGAAATCATCGTATTTAGATTTAGTAATTCAAATTTTAGTATTTACTATGTTATAATTTTACTAATTTCCTATAGTTTCATTTGAAATGTAATTCTTACACTGTTATACATCTTTTCAAAACTAGTTTTTCAAGTACTATAAGTATATGTATAACTATATCAGGACCACCACCCCTCCACCCCCCCGCCGCCGTCCCCCCGCCGTCCCCAAACTTAGGCCCTTTGTCCCCCCGTCCCGGAAACCCGTCCCGCACGTTTCCCCATTCCCCCCGTCCCCAACGCCCGTGGAACACTGGTTTGAGGCCATCCACACAAAGAAGAGGAACAAATTGACTCAAAAATGTCTCAATGGCCTTGTCTTTGTGCAACACAACCTTTGGCTTCACATAGGAAAGGTAGAGGACAAATCAGAGGTCGTTGATTTGAATGACATTGATCCTTATAGCAATTGGACAAGGCAGGATGAGGAACCCCTATTTTGTTTATTGTAGATGAGATTCTTGATTTTGAGAGATAAGCAATGGAGGATGTGGTTGCAACAAAAGGAGCTATAGGATTGTTAGTGGAAGACATTTATGAAGTAGAGGAGGATTCATTGCCATCTACTAGCAGGATGGAGGTCAAGCCAAAGCCACAAGCACAACCTTTAATGGCGAGCAAGGAGCCACAACAAAATGCAAGGATTCAAACCTCAACCTCTCCCTAAGTTTTCACTAGATTAGGGAAGAGGAAGATGTAAAATGTTCTAATACTTAGTTTATGAATTATGATGATTTTCAAAGGCAAGGATTATAAATTCGTAATAGTTGTTGGCTATCTATTGTATCAGGATTCCACATGATGATGTGATTTTGTACTTAGTTTGTATTCAAATTAATCAAATTTAATAGAAAACACTTTGTACTCAGTTATGGACTCATTGGATACATTTTGTCATAAACATTTTTTAATAAATTTAAACAATTTTTTAGGTTGTCAATTTTTTCCCTAGTCACAAATTCTGGGTCTACCAAGTTTTTGCCGAGTCAAAGTCTGCCAACTATGACTACCACTATTTCTCCTTTAATTTTTTTTTAAATTTCACATGGTCATGAGGCTGCTTGAATAACCTATAACATATTCTATATGAAAGATCAAATTTGCCAACATTTGCTAATCCATCTTCAATTTTCTTAACTTGAAAATTTATTCTCGAATGAAACAGATTTCAATTCTTTCCCTTTTAACAACTATTTCTTGTTATGGGTCTGTAGGCCCCTAATATTCCATTATCCTCAAGGCTTCTATATGGGACCTTGCATCCACCCATTCTCAAGTAGATACATGATTTGTAGCTGAGTTATAGACTCTCTTCCTTCTTTAGGCTCTTATTCACTCTCTTTGTTCTTTTGAACTAATCCTATATATGAAAAAGGAAATCTTATTTTTTATCCAACACAGTTGATGTATTTTCCTATTGAGTATTTTTTGCCAAGAAAATTATATAGTTGGCTATAGGTCTTTTAAGAAAACTTTTTCTTGTTGTTCTCTGTTTTGCTTTAGTTATAAGTTTTCCTCTTCCAATTTTTGTGAATTGTAATTGAAGAAGATGTCTAATTAATTTGGAGATTTTGAGATCATTTGCTCCCTTCTCCGGGGTAGCCTTTAAATTCTAGAATATCCCAGTCTCTTTTAATTTCAAACCCTATTTTGGTGATGGTATAGAAGTAGACAATTCTTAAGATTCTTCCTTATCCTTGTGCATTTGTTTAGGGGCCATAGCCTTGAGATTCTCAAATATATTTTCTTCTTTGTCATAAATGCTTTTGTCTTCTTTCTATTCCCCCCTATCATCTTGGTTGTTCTCTTGGACAAAGTCATGGAATTTTATATTTATCTTTTAGTCTTGTCCTTTGGCATCATTTTTTGTTTAGGGAAGACAAGCATTGTAGGCTCAAGTTCACACCTTTCCAATGCATCTTCACATTTCTTATAGATAAGTTTGCACTTTACACAACATTCAGATGCCACATGGTATAACACTACTGCATAACACCACCAACTCTGCAGCTTTCCTAACACTGTGAAGCTCTACATAATGCATGCCATAGCATTGGGATTCACATGCACTACAAGAAAAGACCCTTGCAACACCAGTGTCCATGCCCACATGGCCAAATGATACTTAACTTTCCAAGCCAAGCAATGGTTGGGGAAGATGGAAGTGGTTCACACACGAATGAGTTCTTGCAATTCTTCACCTTCTTGTAACATATTGTAATGTAACTAATTTTTGCCTCCTCAGTTTAAGGAGAACAAAGATAGATGTTAGTCCAATTTAGAGACATAACTCTGCTTGCACATATTCTCATTGTCATACAATGCTTCTTAGGATTTTACCCACAAAAATAATAGTCATGAAATTCTAAGTTCCTCATTGTATGCCATGTTCTATATCCTATCCATGAAAAAAAATAAAAAATTGTTTGCTATTTCTCGTCTCTATTTAATGTGTATTGGTATTTCTATATATATTTGTTTCAATCCCATTCCTTGTTCAACCTAATCCTTAGATTAGCTAGGTAGATCAATCTCTTAGTTTGTGCGTTGCCCTTTGTGAATCTTTTGGGCCCAAGATGTGATCATTTTGACTCCATAGAATTAGGGCATCCATCAATTTCATTTAAATATCTATTGAGGCATAAAACTTAGTTATGTTTAAATACCCACCAAGCCCTGACTTCCTCCTTGTGTGAAATTTCGAAGTCCATATTTTCTCATTGATTTAATGGCTTTCTTGAATCTTGAGGTCTCCCTCCACCTTACAACAAATGTGGCATCTTACAAGCAAAGATTTATATCTCTTGAACAATAAAGCACCAACAAGAGGCAATATCCACCTCCACTGGCAATATTAGAAGATAATGCTTACCTTTGTAATAAAGTCACCTTAGTAACTTAAGTGGTTTATTGTTATTTCATTTTTAGTATTTAGAATGTATGTCATGTCATGTTTATCAGTTGACATGCCATGTTTATCCATTTCATGTTTCATGTTTATCAGTTTCAATTTCGGATTCCATGTAAGGAGATGAACCTCATTGTAATCGTATCCTGATACCTAATAGAATAATATTGTGTTATATTTATTTTTAGAACATGGTATTAAAGTTCAGAGTCACATGAAAATGATTCTTTTATTTGTGGCACAAGTTTTATTTCAAAAGAAAATTCAAGGGTTTTTCATGCACAAAATCACATTTGGTATTTCGAGAGGAAATCGTGAATGTTTGCAAGGCAAATTGTGGAGTTTGGTTTGTATGAAAATTGCAATTGGTAGCAAAAAGATTGTGGCCAAAAACAATGGATTTATTTTATAAATCACAACTATTTTTTGGTAATAATTGCGACCATTTGCAAGGTGGAAATACAAGGATTTTTCTATTAAAAAATTGTGAAATTTTTATTTTGTAGAATTGTGCCTCTTTTTCTAATAAGACTTTAGAGGATTTTCCACAAAATCATGCCATAATTCTGCTCAAGGGTTTTCAATGTTTTTCTGCATCTGGATCTTTCATGTTCCTTACCTAATTGACTACCAACAAACTACCAACACCACCTACCACAGGGAGAAAACTCACATGAAATTATTTAAAACAGCAAATTCTTCAAAGTCCTTTACCCACTCGACACCACCCGCCGTCGATAGACCGAAGAATTTCTTCAAGAAAATGATAGCCATCGCCGCCACCATTCTGTGCTTGGTCAGCGCCGGTCCGCTCAGGTCGAGAAGGAATGGATATAATTTCATAGCCTCGTCAGAGTCTCGGATATTTTCGAGGTCTCGCAGCCTCGGGACACCTCTGCCCTCCACAACAAAGTCCAACACCTCATCCACACCGCCCACCAGGTCCTTTCGAAACATCTTTACCAGCAGCAGCTTGGCCTCGGTCTTAGGCACCCCATTATCCAGAAGAGAGGCCAAGAACTGAGAATAAATGTGAAGATTATCTCTTCCGAATTCCTTGTAGGCCAAATGACCCGCACCTAGAATCATTTTTCTCGCCACTAGGACCAAAGGATCCCCATTAGTGAGAATCCACTTCAGACGTTGGACTTTGATTTCTCTGAAGGAGCCTTGTCTTTCTGTTGATTTCAGAGAGATTGGCATGTCCACCCCAATCTTCACCACTCCATCCACAGAGACCTCGATGATGAAACAAGAGTGCGGCGCCATGAACACCACCACCAGCACTAATGAAATTTGCAACGAACACCACCACAAACCCATGCAAGCTCCATTGATGAATGAAGGGAAAACATTAAAATTCCTACTTAAACACTCCAGACTTAATTACTGCCAAGTACCCATCTGCTGCCACCTTTGCTAATGACAGCCATCCAAGCACGCCAAGTTTGATCCGTATTAAACAGCCTCCAGGTAATAATACCTGCTATAGCCTTGAACTCGGAGGAAGAAAATTAGCACCAATGTCACGTGAAACCATCCTAGTCACACCCTTCACCGTCCCCTTATGCCTTTCCCCTCCGCCACCGAATCAACCAGCCAGCCAACCCTCTTGGCATGCCAATACGGAAAAGAGAAGGGGGTGAGGGTGGGGTAGGGCAGGGGGGGGCAGGGAGCCCACCACAATCTATATTTTTATATTAAATCACATACTGCTTAACATAATTTCCTTTCATTACTGTTTGTATTATGTATCTGCGATTATCTATGCTGTGGGGAATTAAATAAAGGCGATTTGAACTTCACTACTCACAAATACATTTGCGGCTGTGTTGATTGTGTCAAACTGCATATCAAATTATATTTAATAATTCAAAATTTTAAATGGTGTTGTCCACGCTGTCCCCTATTACAGCCTTCGTAGGGTTTTAATCACTGCATGTTTAGTCATATTTAGCCAATGAATTCTCTGCTATAGGCCGTGCTTATTTAATAGAGAGTGGTCGAATTAGTAATTAGTCATTCTATTCTTAATTTTGTAGTAATTAAGATCTGATTGCATTATTTCCAGTATTAATCTTAGTTTCTATACACGGTAATATGCATAGAAAGTTCCTAATTTGAGTATTTAATTTCAGTCTATTGATAAGCAAGGCAAATACAAAGTTGCATATTATATTCTGATCTAATTAGGTTTAATTTTAGTACTTTACATTTTATGTTAGCAGGGAAATATACTGCAGAGTTTTCTATTTCATATCAGTCACAAAATACAAAAAGTTATATAAAATTGAGAAAACAAAAAGATACATAATACAAAATTCTTCTACTTTGTATTAACCCTAGGAAGAAACATTATAGGTTTTCACTGTTTTTATGGGTTTTCATTGATATTTTCAAAATAATTTTGAGGGTTTGTTGACCTGTTAGTGCAGCCCACAGATAGAACTCTTACGGCTAGGGTTTTCAAACATATTTTGCAGGTAATTTTTATTAAATTTTATAGTGGTGGCTAGGGCCCATATTTGAGTATTTTGTAGCTTTTTAATCTATAGATAGGACATAGGGTTTCACCATTTTTTTGTGTTGGGTTATGTGTGGAAGGAATTTGCAGAAGTTCAAGTAAGGGTTTAGTCATAGAGGACCAATTTTAACTACAATGGATGAAGAAATCTGGTCTACTCGTGTTAAGTACCAGCAAAGCCATGAAATACACGCTTCTGGAATTAGTATTTCTCACAAGCACTCCATGTTTGAAGAGAGCACGAAGTTCAATGATTTTTGTTTAGGTAGATCACGAAATTGCTAGAAGTGCCTTGAAAAAGTACTATGTCAAGGTGGATGATGAATTGTACATATATTGAGAAGCCTAGTTTTTTGAGGACAAGAAGGGATCTATTGTACATAAAGCTTAGTATGGATGGTTGCCCAAATAGCTTGGGAAGTTGTGGATCTTGGGAGTTACATTCTTATGAGGGTCATGAGACAACTTGATGGAGCATTGTGGATGTCGCTCAAAATGGATTGTTGTCCATTATTTGGGAGTTCATGGAGGTGGTAATTTTGGAACTTAGGTATTCAACTCAGGTACTACACCTTTACGAGGGTTACAAGGCAACTTGATGGAGTTCCACCTAGTCTAAAGGCTGTTGTCAAAGAAAAGCTAATGATGAATACATGATTTTGAGGAGTATTAGTTTGTTTGTAGTTTTTTAGGCTTTATGTTAGTATTTTTTGTTTTAGTGCTGTAAATTTTAAGAGGAGGTATTAGACGATAAGGCTTACTTGTGTAATATGGTTACTTTAGTGACTCGAGTGGTTTATTGGTATTTCCTTTTTAATATTTAGAATGTAAGTTGTGTCATGTTTATTGGTTGACATGTCATGTTTATCCATTTCATATCCAAACTCTATATAAGGAGATGAACCTCATTATTATCGTATCCTAATATCTAATAGAATAATATTGTGTTCTATTTATTTTTTATAACAGGGAGTGCCTTTATTATATTCATCCTTTGACGTAGTATAGCATATGATGCCAAATGTTCATTTTATGTATTCTTTTACTGTACTCAGATTTGCCATCAAAACTTCAATCATTTGCATCCAATCTTTCTTATAAGGATTGGTGGGGAGTTTGAATTGTCTAATTCACACTTGGACCTTCTCGACTAATTTTGTATATGCCTCGAAGTTTGTTCCCCATGG
This sequence comes from Sequoiadendron giganteum, assembly GCA_007115665.2. Classification (NCBI taxonomy): domain Eukaryota; kingdom Viridiplantae; phylum Streptophyta; class Pinopsida; order Cupressales; family Cupressaceae; genus Sequoiadendron; species Sequoiadendron giganteum. Next base: position 597,053,323 of record CM021102.1, on the reverse strand, counting down.
CCAAAAGAAAGAATCTAGATATCCTAAGAACCATGGGCTTCTCTTCAAAATGATCTGAATTGATCCTATTTTTGCAAATAGTGAGAAAGAATGCCTATGATAGGAAGCGCAACTCCTTAGAAGAATCCCATTTTTTTTATCCACTCCTATGCCTATTGTATGGAAGTTCATATTCCCACAAAATGACCAATTAAGGCTTGATATAAAATCCAATCAATTTCTAGCACTAAAAGCTTTTGTGAGATTAAATGGTGTTGTGCCATGGTGGAGAGGTGCATGAGGTTAACTCTAATTGCTTTCCTCAGCATTTTGGCAAGTCTCCTTAGTTTGATTTGAACCCAAGGCATTTTGTTCTACCTCAACTTCCTTGGCAACACATGATTATTGGTAAATTGAAAAAAGGTGTCCCAGCCTCCCAAGAACTTGGAGAAAAATAATTAATATTTTATGGTTACTTTTGTTTTCCATGATTGATATTATCTTTTTAATATCATAAATATGCTTGCTAGTAAATTTAAAATGGAATCTTATGAGATGTTCATCCATGAGCGATCTTGTCCAAATTTTATTGGTTTGTCAATTTGAACTCAAATTTGAACTAAGCAACATAGCATCATCCTTTTTTGTAGGATTTTCTTGTTCATATGGGATTTCCATGTGCAAATTAAGATTATACATTGTTGAAAGTTTGAAACTTTGAAAGTTAGCTTACGTTGAGCATTCGTCCTCTTTAAAGCACTATATTTGCATCAAGGATTTAGAAATTCTATGTTATTGGGTCCCTTAGGAACCCCCTCGTACTTGTATGGATCCAGTTTGAGGCCAACTCTCCATTGTTTTGTCCATGGTGCCCGGGTGGGAGCCTAGGTGAACTTGGGCCAAATCAAAGAAAACCTAATTACCTCTCAAAGAAAAAAGGAAAAAGAAAACTCTTTTAAAAATATTTTTATAAACAAAAAGTGTCAAATACCTAATTTAATCCTTAAGTGATAAAATTATGAAAATGGCGTGCACCATAAAGGTTTGTTCACTCACAAGGATTCCAAGGTGCCTAGGAAAAACCTTGGGTGAACCCAAGGGGACCCAAGGGCCACCCAAACAGAAAACAAAAAGAAATAATTTTTTAAAACATTTTATAAACAAAAAGTGCCAAAAACTTAATTTAGCCCTTAAGTGATAAAATTGTGAAAATGGTGTGTGCCATGAAGGTTTGTGGGTTGCCCCCAAATCTGCACGAGGGGCTCTACCCCTCAACCTCATTGGAGTGTCCACTCCTAGACCTCCACTAGCAATTGGGATCTAACTCTTGAGTGTTAAATTAGACATTATTGTTGCACAACTTGCCAAAAATCTGTTTAGATGAGGCATCTTCTACATATGACATGGCTAGTGGAAGTGGCATTATAACTCATTGTGGTTCAAATGAAATTGAACCAAATGTTGACTTTCTTGCTTTTGATGAAGAGCAATACTAAGATTATTAAATATTGATTGTAATTTTCATTGTGTTGACATTCGACAAGTCACTGAATAGTGAAATTATGAGTATTTTGAAATTTTCATTTTGCAATTTATGAATTATTTTAAATATTTTCTTTATTGGCAATTATGAGTCACTATTTTATATATTTTATAATTATTTTATTTTTAAATATATATATAGCCAAATGCATACCTATACCCAAGAATTTTTTTTCCATACTGTTGTACCCATACGCATTCCCATACTAGGATTGCTAACTTTGCAAAAATTATTGAGAATCATATTTTGAAGCATCAAATATGGGAAGATGTTTAAATCACTAAGAGGTTGGATACATTGGATAGCTCGATGAGGGTTTTCGAACTTAAAGTATTCTTGAATCCCCATCATTTCCCAAGGATGAGCGACACTAGTGGGTGATGTTTTTAATGTTCTATTTGATCCTTATATACTTAGAGTTACAAGGAATTATAGACATTATGATGGTGATGCCATCTTTGGTAAGTTCTTATGAAGTGAAATATATAATGAGCTCCAACTCCTTTACGTCTCTTTCTCTAGTTAGAGGACTATAGGATGTGGTCCAAAATGACGATTTTCAAAATTTTGTCATAGTTTTTGCTAGAAAGTAGTTTTACAAAATTTGCGGTTCCTTCCTTGTGCACCTAAATGCTATTGGATCTTGTATGGTTTAACTATTTTGTATATTATGTTAGAGAACTATTGGATTTGTGAGCCTTATATTTAGAGAACTATGGGATTTGTGAGCCTTATATTTAGCAAAGAGGAGCAACCATGGTGTGTAGGAATCCAATATGATGTTTGAAGAATTGTTACATGATAGGACCATCATAACCCCGATTCCCAATGCTTGTGGAGACAAATATGGTGTTTGGGAGGCATGGAGTTAGATGCTAGTGGCAATTTGATAGCAAGTGGTATGGACTTTTAAGAATGGTGGGTCACAAGAAGAATATTGAAGTTAATACAAAGGGACATGAAAAGAGACAAAACCTTGTTGTTCAAGGTGACATCAAAGGTGCTCTATAAAGGCTATCATCATGCAAACACATAAGAGCTGGGAACTTATTTTGCTGCTTCAACAATGTTGGTGGATAGATTATTTTGGGAGATTCAAGAATTTGAAATAGAATGATTGGTTTAGAGACGTTACCCACAAATGTGTTCTCATGATGCTTAGACTCTTCCAAGAAAAAACCTAAGAACTCAATGCTTCCTTATTTACTGAAGATATCTTGGCCACTTTTCCTTAGGAAATAAGAATACACAACATCAATGTTGAAAAGTAAAAGAAAGGATGGTGTACCATGTTAGCATTCCAATTTTCATGTTTCAATACATTAAAAAATGGAAGAGATGTGTGATAGAATCACTCATTGAACTAGAAGGGGAACCTCCTTGTCAAGAAAAACTACCCTTATTTATACAATATGTACTTGCTATTTAGAATTTGTACAATGTTTTTTGGGTTGGTTCACAATCATGCTGAATAAAAATAAATTTATATCTTTTTGGATTCACTCAAGATAAAAGGCTGAAACACATTTCTGAAGAGCACACAAAAAATACTGGGGGAGGGGGGGAGGTAGGGGAGAGGGGAGGGGTTGAGGTGAATCAGTATTTAAACTTTTTAAACTTTAAAACTTCAGAAACATCAAAGTAAAACAGTAAGAGCAAGCATCAACAATTAGAACATCAATTTCATGTGGAAAACCCTTTTGGGTTAAAAACCACGACAAAACACTTCATTTATTAACTTCAAAGGGCACCAACTTAAGAGACACCAATCTCCAGATTACAAAAGTGAGCACCAACTCAATGGAATCACCAACTTCCACGAAGCACCAACTTCGAACTGCTGAAGCACCAACTCCAGCATGAGCACCAACTCAGAACTGCTGAAGCACCAACTCCAGCATGAGCACCAACTCACATATGATTATCACAGCGCTGCACTCTGTTCCTTAACTTCGAATACAAACTGCATTGACAACTCATTCAACCTTCATTTCATAAACACGTTAACATTTGATAATACCTCCCATAAGAAAAAACTGAGAGCTGCAAATCTCTTCAAGATAAATTACTTTTCTTAACCAGACCACCATTATTTCTGATTATTGTTACATGACAGTCTACACACAAACCACCTTTTCAAAATCCATCAAAGAAGGACGAAAATCACAAACAGATTCTCACATCCCCTGCCTGCAATGTGAATACATGCATATGCAACACAGCTCCAGACCTCAGAAATAATATTCTTCCATAACCAACACAACTCCATCACACAAAAATATAATTCTTTCATCACCAACACAACTTCATTACACAAAGATATAATTCTTTCATCACCAACACGGCTTCATTCACAAAACATCATAACATACCACAACTCCATCTTAAAGTCTATAGCAATGCCAAATAGTAGTGAAGCATTTTAAAATCCATGACATTGGTCTCTCTTACTCCCACATGAATACCACAAATGCACTCGACTAAGGCTGAGAAAGTTCGAATTAACTGAAACCGCGTACACAGGAGTTAATGGTCACAAGTTTTTGTTTAAAGCTATGTCGCCATCTTCAAAACAAAACGACTCTTAGATATTTTAATAGAGGCACGCCTACATACAAAATCATAATGCAAATACAATATACATTGAAAGTCCACGAATGAGGAATAACTCAATGCCCAAAATCATAAATATGAGCTGCCTCAGTAAGAGATTCATGTTGACACTGTGACGTGCTAGCATGGCTATCGACCCCCTCAAAAAAGACAAACCGAACTGAAGACCATGACTAAGCCGCCCTCAAATACATCTTCGTTAGGGATAATCAGTTTCCAAATAAAAAATCAATTGACTTAGAAGTGAATGCATAGGAGAAATTAGAACATCAACTATCATACTTTCACATTTCAAACACACTGCAATCTAAGAAATACCATACTGAAAAAATGCCTTACGTTTCCTCCACCATCGACTCCTATTTTTTCTGTGACTAATGAAAATAATGTTGTACCCCAAATTAAAATTTTCGCTACACTTAGGCATTTTGAAGAAATGAGTCAAAAATACTATTAAATTTGTCAAAAAAGGTCAAAATTGGGGTTTGCATGTCTTGCATGAGGGTCAAAAACTTAGAAATTTCAAAATTAGGCAATTTGGGTCGGTTCAAAACGATCAAACCTACGCTACCCAAATTTCTGTTTTTCATCCCTAAATTTTAGGAAAATTTCTATTTTTAGCAGTTTTCTAAAAATAAAAACTTTTTCTAGGTTTTTCTGGGTTTCTTAAAAAACAGATGCTTGTAAAATTTTCTAAAAATAGAAAGTTTGGCTTTTTGGGTTAAGACTGATTTTGATTGGCTTAAAATACTTCCTCATCAGGCTGGTGCAGTCTAAATCACAAAAAGATCAGTTTTACCCTATTGGGTCTATTCTGCTTTTTCAAAAGCTTTTTCGGAGATCCAATGTCATCAATGGAGGTCAGTCAGCTGCCAGGTGTCAGAATCAGACGTTCGAGCATCAAACAAAGGTTGTCAACGAGTAACGTGCACGAAGAACGAGGAACAAACAAAAGAAGCTAAAAAGTTGGAAAATACAAAAAATTGGCTAACATTGGTGAATTCAGGCGCCTCCAGTCAAGAAGGGTGCCCATACTCCAATGCCTTAGAATATTTTTGTTTCCAACAGTCAAAGACAAGGAAGGCATGTTAAAGAAGGTAAAAATTTGAAAATTACATTAAAATGGTTAACTCTGCCAGCCATAGGCACCCCTGAAGGAGAAAGGCGCCCAACTTTTCAAGAGGTTAAAATCCAGAATTAGGGTTTCTGCCTCCAGGTCAACGTTGTTCAGAATCTTCCCGGCTCCACAACAAATCAGTCAGCACGAACATCCGATCAACCGGTCAACCAGAATCTCAGATCAAACAAAGGTCATGGAGAGAGGTGTTTCAGAACTTTGAAGACGAAAGATCATAAAAAATGGCTAAGTCTGGAGGAAATGGGTGCCCCTGAAGGAAAAGGGCACCCAAGATTTTGAGGTGTTAAATGATGAAAATTGCAAAAGGTACCTCCAACACAACTTCGTTAGACCGAGTCAAGCTATCCAACACATTTATCGGCTTGTTCGTTGGAGTCGGCAGCCATCAGATGTCGCAAGCCGAACAGAGGAGAAAAAGTGTAAAACGACAGAAGTGGGAAGCAACAGTGGAAAATTCAAAATAAAAACTAAATCTGGAAGAGATGGGCGCCCTTATTAGAGATAGGCACCTGACAATTCGAAGGGTCAAAAGAAGTTTTTGGCAGATGACGTCTCCAAAATAATGTCGCCAGATTCAATCTGGCTCCGTAATGAAATGTACAGTTCGTCCGCCGGATCAATCTGGAAGCTTGGAGACAGAGCCGAATCAGGGTTGAAAATTGAGCAGAAGGTGAAAAAGGTGAAAAAATGGCTAAGTATAGAGAGACTGGGTGCCATAACTCAAAAAGGGCACCCAACTTCTCATGCCTTAAAGAAATTTTTAGAAATTTCAAAGAAGGAAAAAACACCTTAGGTCAAACGCATGAGCTAAGTTTAGGGTTTTCAGATGAGAACTTGTTTCTCAAAGCAAAAACTTATTTAAGGACATCTCTATGTATTATTTCTCATATTTTCTTGCAGGTGTCTTTAAGAAGAAACAAAGCAAGAACTTCAAACCTATATTTTTCAAGAGTCAAGAACCTAAACTTGCTGGTTTTTCATAAATTTTCAGATCAGCACTCAAAAAAAGGCTTGCTTTTTCATATTTTTTCATCAAGAACATCAAATTTGTGAAGAACGTCATTACTTTCAATTTTCAGCAAGCTGGTTCATATTTGTTCTATCTTTTGGACAAATTGTAGAAGAATTTTCTCAAGGTTGCAACAGTTGCTTTTATTTTGCATGTCAGAGAAAACTTCAAATTCTTCCATTTCTAATCTTCTGGGTCTATACTAAACTTTTGGACAAAACCCATATCATAGTTTTTTTAGAGAAACTTAAAGTTGTTGCTTTTTCAGTCAGAAGCCAGGGTTTGCAAACTCTAATCAATTGGGTTCATCCAGAATATGCTCATGAACAATACCCAGAGGCCAGCTTTTTCAGCTCTTTTTGGAGAAAATTAGGGTTTGCTTCTTTTTCAGTCTTCACTTCAAATTTTCAAAAACAGACGATTTGGTTTGGCTTGTAACGAAATTCTATACAAACCCATATCTCAGAAAAAATTTCAAAATTTCATCCGTTTGACGAAGAAAAATCAACAAGCTAAAATTAGAAAGTTTGTCAAAACTTGTCAGCACTGTACCATGATTTCATAGAAACAGCCGAGACTGACTTACACCATATTAGGCCAGTATTCAATCTACGTCCTTTGGAAGATGCAAGCAACACCACCATCAAGCATCTTGGCCATTCAGGTCTTCTCACAGCAGCGTCCATACCTTTCTCAGTATAGAGCTTAAAATTCATAATTGCTTGTATCAAGCATTATAATCCAGCCACAAGGGAAATCTAGTCAGTCGATGGAAGAATCATGTGCAGCTTAAAGCCTGACAAGATTGAGAAATGCTTCTGCATTCCACCATGGCCTGGAAGTGTTACCATCAACATTGAAGAATGTGAAAGGATATGGGAAGAACATCAAGAAAAATACAGCAAAAAGATTGCACACAAGTGGCTGAAAGATAAATACAATACATTGCCAAAGAACGTCGGGAGAGGAGGGTTCAAGGACGAATTTGCTATAATAATCACCCTACTCAACCGGGTTACTGGTCAAGCAGATGCAACAAAGTTTCAGCCTTGGATGTTCTACGTGATACCTCACATAATGAAGAAGACAAAGCTCTATCATTGGCCTACATTGATTAGTGATTGCCTTCACCATCAAATAACTGAATATTTTAATAGACATGCATTCCACATGGTCTCCTACCTAGTCTATTTGGTTGCCTATCAGGGTAAATTCAGAGGGTTGAACACAGAGGGTTCTTTAAATGTTCAACATGTCTACAATTCTTACACTCAGTTGGAGTTCATTGCGGCATCACATCATTACAAAAGAGTGAATGAAGCATTCTTAATCTACACAGTGCGTGACCTGGACAACGAGCTACATGTTCGCATCTCATCTATTGCCAGGGCAGCAATGTCAGAATGGGCTGTTTGGTTTATTCAGTTTGCCACTTTCACTTACCTAAGGGTTTACAGTTATTCAGGAGCTCCTCTTATGTTACCAAGGTATCCATCATATGAAGTCGTGTGTATGGAATTTCTCAGATAGGTATCAAATGTTCACACTCGCCTGCGCAACAAAAAGAAACCAGCCTTCAACTTTCCTTTTGCTTTAGGTATTTATAGTTGCAGATCATCCGCAGATGCTAAAATAATGGGTAATGAGTTAGATAAACTTGGTCTCAACCCTTTCAGCGAGAGACGATCATATGAACCCCATGGTGTTTATACAACTCGACTTGGTTAGAACTATGCTCATGTGCTCGCACTTGAAGACTTTTAGGCTAATTGCAGAGACGAGTACAAGGTGCGAAGGCGATGGAATAGTAGGCTCACCCTTCACCAAATGAAAAATTGTTTATCCGAAGACATTGAAGGGTTATCAGATGATGACGGGGATGTAATTCTCCCAACCTATACTAGAAACTAGGTTGAACAACAACCTCTTCCATAGGTCAATTGAGCTAACAAAGAATGCATTACAGTGGAAGAAAGGACACAACAAGCGGTAGAGTACAAGAAGACTTTCTTAGTCCTCAAAAGGAGGGAGTCCGTTCCGGTAGCAGAGCCGCCAAAGAAACATTCATCTCTTTCCTGTTCTTCAAAAGCTCAAACGAAGATGAACGAAAAAGTTCAGTCTCTAGAGGTTACAAAGGGCATTAGATCAGCAAAAAGTGCCAAGAGGAGGTTGGACTACACATGAATTGTTATACAGGAGCATCCTACAGTTGAAACAGAGGTTCCTCCATTCGAGCCCATACTTCAAGAAGAAGTACAAAATGAGCCTTTGATACAAGACCCTTTACCATCTCTTAGGTCTTCGCCAATTCACTTTGATTTGGAAGACGAGGAGATAGAGGCCAATGTTGCAATTATTCCTCCCTTGGATGTTAGTAGAGATACCACATCTTGGCTTGAGAGCTCCTTGGGAAGGACAAGAAGAAGGCCTTCGTATCAGGTGATTGATGATGACCTCAGTATATATTAGGAAGCACCCAAAAAGAAGGCCAAGAAACAAATGCATTTTGTGAGGAATCTTGAGGGTGAAATGGTCATAGAGACAGCTACGCCTTTTGAAGAGAAAATCAGGGATGAGGTGGATGTTGATGATTTCATAATGGTCAAAGAAAACCTTGGTAAAAGTACCCGACATGCTGATATGAGTTTGTTTAAGATGGTAACTGAAAATATTCAAGAAAGAGTGCAAAAGGATGGAGAAAACAAGGCAGCCCTCAAGGCTGGAAATCGTCAACTTCGGTTGTATATATCAAATCTTATTCAAGGCACCTCACAAACAACACGGTTGCTGCCACAAGTTTTAGAAACACTAGCTGACCAGCAACAATTGAGGCATTTGGTTATTTGTGGAAAACAAACTCAGGAATGGATTGAAGAGTTCATTGTAAAAAAAAAAAAGATTCTAACACAGGTCTTCCAGTTGAGATACAAATCTCATGACTTATGTCAAGGTATCCAAGATTTTGAGCAGTTGATAGCTGAGTTCAAGCCTATGCACGAAATCATAATTGCAGATTTAGAGATGGCTTATGGCTCTACAATGGCAAGAGAACACAAAAGACATATCTTGGAGTGGAAAGAAGGTCACCTTTTCAAGGTTAATACATATTTTAGAATATCTGAGGAGTTTGCAGTGTATAAACAAAGGGTTATTGATACTCTTAAGTTCATCAGAGAATTTGTTGCAGCAATTCTTTGTCAATATTGCCTTGAGGATGGTTCATACATTGGGCTTGACGTAGTCCAAACAGAGTTTTAGAGTGTCTTGCATGGCAACGATGGCAGTGTTGGAAGAATGAAGATGATTTCCATGATGTCAGCACAATTCGAGAAAGCGGCCAATGAGAGTGAAGATTTCTTGAGATCTATTGTAGATGGCGAAAAAATCTTGGAAAAACGGCATTTTGCTATTAATAATATCAACACTCCCACCACAGATGAAGTTGCCCGCTTTTTAGCTTATGTGATCGAGATTTAAATCTGCTTTCTTCTAAACGCTTCTTCCACCCTTTCTTTCTATTCTTACCCATTCTTTGAGGATAGAAAGAAAATAGTTGTAACAAGTTGTAATGAGTTGGCACTTTCCGTTTTTAGATGCTTTCTAGGGTTTAGATATTTTATCTTTTCTAATAAAGCTTGCATGTTGGCAAGCAGTAGTTGTAAAAGAAAGGAGATTTTAGGGTTCCCTACTCCTCTGCTTAGTTATAAATAAGAGCAATGTTTGCTCATTTTAGTTTAACCGTGCTTGTGATAACATAATCGCTGAGCTTATGCCTTCATGTTTGTTATCGTTTTAGTGTCAGTTCACTTTGTGTAAAGAGCAAGTTTGCATGCCTCCTTAGCTGCAAATCCTTGTTTAGTGCATGTGTTATGTGTCAATTATAATCAGGTTGATCGCATGTTGCAAGTATTTTGCTACAACTTGCTGTCCCAAAATTGTAATCTTTGTGCCAAAAGTTTGAGTAAATAAAATCTTGAAGCTTGCTTTGCTGCCCTCGATATAAATATCTCAAATTTCCGTTTATTGTTTTGTGCCAGAAGTTTGAGTAAATAAAATCTTGAAGCTTGCTTTGCTGCCCTCGATATAAATATCTTAGATTTTTCGTTTATTGTTTTGTGCCAGAAGTGTGAGGAAATAAAATCTCGAAACTTGCTTTGCTGCCCTTGAAATAAAGTCTCATATTTCTGTAATACTTTTATGATCTCCTTTTTCAGCTTGCATTGAAATTTAGTAGATGTATGTTGAGGAAAGTTTATTCAAGTATCTTTGTCAGAAAATCAACCTTGTCCATTTCTAAACTCTCTTGCTCTGCGTTTACTTGAGAGGATAGAAACGTTTTAGCGTAAGTTAAGTTGTAGTTGTCAAGTTTCATTAAAGTGGAAACCTCAACTGCACATCTAGAGTTCTATAACCTCGTGTTCTCGCAGCTGAATAAAAAAGATAGGCAAAAATTAGTTTTAGTTTACCTACTTTATACAACTCAGCAAAAGAGGGAGCTTCCCCTCCTAATTCGAAGAGCAGTTTACTGCACATAGTTGTCTATTTCCAAAATGCATTCCAGAGGTGCGATTTGAAACGCCAACAGATAACAGTAGAGCTTAGAATATAATCTTTTCCGCCTCAAGTAAACTCGGACACTGGCTCATTATACAACCCAAAAAGACGAAAGAAGATAGCGATGGCATTTCAAATTCACCGCATCTCATATAATGAATGTAATAATTACACTTATGAGGCAGCAAGCATTTTACTTAGTCGATCATAGAGATTTTTTCACCACTGCTAGAAGAATAATATCTGCCAAAATAAGAGTGCCACAATAGGCCAACTTGAAATGCTACCTCTAAAAATATCAATGCAAGGAAACAATCGGCATAATTATTTAGCCGCCCTATACACAAGTTGTTGGCCATGTTAAACTCGTCAGGAGCAATACACCACCCTCATAAAGAATAAAATCTGAATATAATATTCAAGACGCCTCTCTTTATGCAAGCGTTACAATATAAATCTTATGTTACAAATCTGACCTTTACCAAGACCTGATAAAAGGAATTAAGGTGCTTGTATGCCTATCGGGCAGATTGTTCATACTCTAAAAGTCATACATTGAAATATCAAACACCATAAAAAGAATAGAAAGGCTATACAAGGATTCATGCTACTTTAGAAGATCTAAACATTTAACCAATCAAAGTTGACTAGGCAAAAACTTTTCAACCACTGACTTGGCATAACACTTGACATGTAAATCTGACTTGGTATAAGTATAACTAAAAAATCTGACATAACAGAGCTGATTCGGCATATTGACCATACTATGGTTATGTGTTTAAATTTGAATAACGTAGAGAGGATAAATAATAAAATATTGGCCTCCATTATATCAACCTCTCCAAAACTGACCTCACACAAAGCATTAACACAAAACGCTTGACATTGATGACAAAATATTCAACAATTTCAACATAAGGAAAAAATGTTTTTATGTGTTTTGACTGAATAATTTCTACAGCTAGGTATATGTGTGGCTTAGCTAAAGCCTAAAACTAGATACTAGACAATACAAGTATACATAAATATTAAATAGGCTAAAACATATGCACAATACACTATAAGCTAAACATGATGATTGCATTCAAAGCTACATTTATTGACCTAACACCTACTGCGATACAAAACTTATAGAATTGTTAGGTTTTGACTCATAAAAACACTATAACACAAGGTGAAACACTTCAATAGTAATTTAGAAGCAAACTAGGCATACTAAGTACTATTGAATGAATAATGAATTTTGGAAATAACAATCTTGAATATTTATTGAATAGTGTTGAAGAGAGGTAGCTTCTGTCAGATATAAATGATGATTGCAGTCATGCATCATCATCATTTATATCAGATCACTTTCATCCAAGTATAAGTCGAAATATTCTTTTGAGGATATAATTTATATGTATACACAACAAATCGAACTTAATTGTGTTAGCTATTTTAAGTTGGCAAATTCGTTTGTTAAGGGGGACGAAGAGAGACACGTCCCATGAGAGATGCGTCTCATGAGACGCATCTTCCTTGAGACATGTCTCTCTTGAGACACGCCCTTGCTAAAGGCGTGTCTCTCTTGAGACTCAAGACGTGACTCCCCTCTCCATACTTAATATGGTTCGATTACTCAAAAGAAAATATAGAAATTGATAAATGTTTTGCATTTGAGCATTCGCAACAAAGAAGAATTCAGACGTAGTTGTAGGATAGAAATTCATAAGTAGTTTTCACATCTTTAGTTCTTGATCCTGAATCTGATCTGCTAAATTTGATTGAATTTAACATGGTATCAGAGCCACGTTGAGAAAATCCGAATCAAATTAAATAATCAGATTATTTAGAAAAATTGTATTTTCTAAGAAACCAAATTCACATCACATTCTTCATAATGTCAAGTGTGATCAGATTTGAAGACCGTTTTGAAGGTGCAAACAACTTCACATCATGGAAATTCAGAATCATGATGATTCTAAAAGAAAATAAGTTAGACTCATTTGTGAAAGAAAACTGTTGATGTTATTGAGCAGCTTCGGTCTGCACTTCCCAAGAAGAAAAGAATAAATTAAATGTATAGCCTCTAGGCTATTTAATTTATATCATACATTATACTTGCTAAGGGCCGACCCTTATAGCTCACCTATCCTTGTCTCACCTTGAGCCGACTCCAAGATATATTAATTGTTTATCATTTATTATGTTTTCCAAGAAAGGCCGACCTAAATGAAGAGGCACCTTGTGTTGTATAAATACAAGGTCAGTTTGTCATTGTTAAAACATTCATCTAAAAACAAGTTCGCATTTCCTTAAGAGTAGAATTAGCACCATATGGCGTGATGAGTTCAGGAAGATGACTCACATTTGTATCAGGTGCATCTGGAGAGATGCGACTTTGTTGTATCATTGCTGGCAGCCATTTGCTGGGCGGGACAGATTTCTGCCATTGTTCTATATTATAGAAGAGATTCATTGCTGGGTTTTTCTCCCTCAAGAGGAGGGTTTTCCCAGGGTATCTTTGTGTGTTCATTGTCTTATGTGTTGCAATTCTTTTAAGTGATTTCATTATTCAATCTGATCTAAGAAACACTAACATGGTATCAGAGCGGGTGTGAAAAAGATCGTGATTAGATTTAGTTTGCAACACTCTAATCTTTTTCAATCTATCTCCTATTTCAAATTTCAAGATGGTGAACGGTCTGAAAATCGAGGATAGACTCGAAGGAGTTTCTAACTACACATCATGGAGGTTCAGGATCATGCTCACATTGGAAGAGAATGATTTGGCTGAGTTTGTGAAAACAAAAGTTCCCGAACCTGAGGAGGAAGAAGAGAAGTTGTAGTGGAGGAAGAAAAATGCTAGGGCAAAGAAAGTGTTGGTTGATTCCGTCAAAGATCATATTGTTCCGATTGTCTTCAAGTTGGATACTGCAAGGGAGATGTTCAAAACATTGGAAGAGATGTACGAAATCAACAACACCAGTCGTGCCCTAACCTTGAAGCAACAACTACTTCACATTAAGATGGCGGAAGAAGAGTTTGTCATCACCTACTTCATGAAGATTTCTGAATTGAGAGATCAATTCTCTACCATTGGTCATATTGTTGATGACAAGGATTTGACCATGATTGCTCTCAATGGTCTTCCGCTTTCATGGGAGTCGTTTATTCAAGGAATCAGTGCAAGATCTAAACTTCCCAAGTTTGATCGATTGAGGATTGACTGCATTCAAGAGGAGTCGAGACTAACGGCAGGGGGCATTGGTCAAAATTCAAAGAATGAAGATTTACATGTTCTCGCCTCTCATTCATTGAAGAAAGGAAAAGTTTGGAAGAAAGGATTCTTTAAAAGGAATCGAGATAATGGGTTAGATGGTGCTCCTGCATTCAAGAAGAAGTGGGACCTCTCTTGTGTTCAATGCTTTAAATGTGACAAATTTGGTCACTATGCGAAGGAATGTCCTACCAGGCCTAATCAACATGTTTCATTTGCGGATGTGATTGAGATCTCTCCCCAAAATGATTCTAGTGAATTTCTACTCTAGTCATGGGCCTATGTTCAAGCTGTGAAGGTTGTGTACTAAGCGCAAGAGCAACATATCATACTGTGTCCACCCTTCAGAATATTTAAGAGATAAGTATTCTTTTCTTTTGATTGTATTTACTATTCTAGGCTAAAATTCAATTTGTTGAGTTATGCAAATATGACATTATTTACTTAGGATTATGTGTGACCAGTAAATAGTGATCACTGTAATAAGATTCTTTAGATTTATTCATTGCAAGTAGGATCATGCCAATTTGTGAAGTTTGTCTTTTGTTTTGCTGAGATTAGCTCTTCTGTGAAATTGAAAGAAAGACATGTCATGATTAATGAATTAATTATCCATTACTCGGAAGATTTTTGAAATCCATGAGATAAGTATTGCATGGTTGAATAATGTTCATGAATTGTTTTTTCATTGAGATAACCTGAGCATCAAGCAATCTCGAAGTCTTACCGAATGAAGAAATGATCAAGCTTGGAGTCATAGCTTGCAATCATTGGACTACATTGATGGCTGGAGATATCTCTTGAAGTCAATGTGCCTTTCAGGTCATCATTGTGTTCAAACTGTGAAGAGTACGGATTGATCTGAGCTCAAGTACAACGTATCACACTATGTCCAGCATTTGGACCTATCGGAATAGTTAAAAAGATAAGTATTCTTTGGTTGCTGAGTTATATCATTTTTTGGATCTTGTAATTAAGAGAGAGTAGATTCTCTTGAATTGTGTTGTGTTCACTAGCACAAGATCTTTGGAAAAATTTCATTCATGATATAACTTGTACGATTCTAATCTTGATATTTTCTTTGGATAATTATGGACCGTTAGTAATCTCTATCTAAAATGCTTCCTGGACAGGTTTAGAGGGAAGAAGATAATAAGAGATTACTTAGTGATGAAAAGCTTGAGGCTTCTTGTGAAGAAGTCATGTCAACCAAAGAAATGATCAAGAGGGAGTAAACACTAGAGGGATTGAGTTGATGGCTAGAGGGAGTACATCTCCAAAAGTCTTCTTTGCAATCTCTGAAGCCAGGATCGAGAGGGAGTCTCAGTATTAGTGTTCCTTTGTTTAATGAGTTCTTCTTTGAGAGAAGTTCGAGGTGCAAGCCCTTGATAATGCAACTCTCTGTTGAGAGAGAGTTGAGGTGCAAGCCCTTGATAATGCAATTCTCTGTTGAGAGAGAGTTGAGGTGTAAGCCCTTGATAATGCAATTCTCTATTTGAGAGAGATTTGAGGTGAAAGCCCTTGTTTCCACCCTCTGGGAAAGCTATGGTGAATGTCATGTGTGTGACTCCATGACAGCATCACGTGAGGGAATCCGTGATGATTTTATTTATACCATCTATGGAAGTAGCCATAATGGTTAATATCACATTGAGGTGATATTCTATTTTGTTTTCATTCTAATATAATGTGTCTTGTGCAGATGGAAGTTCATCCCTAGCTGAGAGGGAGTGTTGATGTTATTGAGTAGCTTCGGTCTGCACTTCCCAAGAAGAAAAGAATAAATTAAATGTATAGCCTCTAGGCTATTTAATTTATATCATACATTATACTTGCTAAGGGCCGACCTTATAGCTCGCCTATCCTTGTCTCACCTTGAGCCGACTCCAAGATATATTAATTGTTTATCATTTATTATGTTTTCCAAGAAAGGCCGACCTAAATGAAGAGGCACCTTGTGTTGTATAAATACAAGGTTAGTTTGTCATTGTTAAAACATTCATCTAAAAGCAAGTTCACATTTCCTTAAGAGCAGAATTCGCACCATATAGCAGCAGTCCGATTTCAAGGAAGAAGATATTCATTTGTATCTAGTGCATCTAGGAGAGGTGCGACTTTGTTGTATCCATTGCTGGCCATTGTTGGGCCTGAGTTGTAAGCAGATTTATGCCATTGTTCTATATTATAGAAGAGATTCATTGCTGGGTTTTTCTCCCTCAAGAGGAGGGTTTTCCCAGGGTATCTTTGTGTGTTCATTGTCTTATGTGTTGCAATTCTTTTAAGTGCTTTCATTATTCAATCTGATCTAAGAAACACTAACAAAAACAAGAGAGAACCAGAGGATGATCTAGAGAAAACTCAATGGATTGAGAACAATGAGAAAGCCATGAAAATTTTAGTAGATGCAATTAGGGACCATATAGTACCTATTTTGTCAAAACATGAGACTGCATATCTAATGGTCAAATCCCTTGAGAACACCTTTGAAATAAACAACACCAGTGGGAATCTTGCATTAAAAAGACAACTTAACAATGTTCAAATAAACAAAGGAGAAACTATTAATGCATACTTCATGAGAATCATTGAACTAAGGAATCAATTATCAACAATTGGATATCAAATTGATAGCAAGGAGTTAACACTAATAGCTCTAGGAGGCCTACCAAACTCATGGGAGTCATTTGTTCAAGGAATAAGTGCGAGATCTAAACTCCCTAAATTTGATAGACTAAGAACAAACTACTCACAAGAAGAAACAAGACTCTCAACAAAAGAAAACAAACAAAAACCCGTAAATGAGGATATTCATGTGCTCAACACAACATGTAATAAAAGGGGTAAGAAAAATTCTTACGGGAAAGGATCATTCAAAAGAAAGAGAAATTCCTATGGAAAAGGATCATTCAAGAAGAGGAAAGACATCTCTCAAATACAATGTTTTAGATGTGATCAATATGAGCACTATGCAATGAAGTGCCCTGATAGAACAAAACAACAAGCATCTTTTGCTAAAGTAGGAAAATCAAATACAGACTATGACTCTGAGAAATTTGTATTCTATTCAGCTTTATCAAGTCAAGTATCTAACAATATCAACAACTGGGTAATTGATAGTGGTTCTTCAAGGCACATCACAGGGTTCAAAGAACACCTAGACACTATGATTGAAGAGACTGATGAAGAAGTAACTATTGGGGATGATTCAACACATCCTGTAAAAGGGGTTGGAACTTGCTCCATCAAATTGAAATCTGGTCTCTCCCTACAACTCACTAGAGTTTTATTCGTACTTGGAATAAAGAGGAATCCAATATCCATCTCTGCTCTTGAAGACAATGGATATAGGGTTACCTCTATGGATGGGAAAGTTTTGGCATGGCGTAACAACTCCACTATAAAGAAAGCTCAAACCATAGGTATAAGACAAGGCTATCTTTACAAACTATGCACTGAAGTCAAGCAAGCCCTTACCCTTGATAGTTCTAATTCAAATGAAATTTGGCATCGAAGATTAGGACACCTTCATTTCCGTGCCCTACCCTCTGTGGAAAAACTAGTAACAGGATTGCCTAAATTAAAACAAACTCATGAAGGAGCTTGTAAAGGGTGTACCCTAGGAAAGAATACAAAGCGATCTTTCCATAATAGTTTGAGTAAAACCAAAGACATGTTAGAATTGGTTCACTCTGATTTATGTGGACCCATGTTTGTACCCTCCATGACAGGCTTCCGATATTATGTAATATTTATAGATGACTACTCTAGGAAGACCTGGATTTATTGGCTTCCTATATTATGTAATATTTATAGATGACTAGTCTAGGAAGACCTGGATTTATTTTCTTAAGTGTAAAGAGTCAATAGAAATCCTTAAAAGGTTTAAGGAGTTCAAAGCCTTCAGCGAAAACTTCTCCGAGAAGAAAATCAAAATTCTTAGGACAAACAATGGGAAAGAATACACCTTTGAAATCTTTAAGGAATTTTGCATAAATGCTGGGATTAAGAGGGAGTTTACAGTAGCCTACAACCCTCAACAAAATGGTGTTGCTAAAAGAAAAAATAGAACTATTGTAGAAGCTGCAAAAACAATGTTATTTGACCAGAACATAGAAATCTCATTCTGGGCAGAAGCCTCTAGAATTGCTGTTTACATCCAAAATAGATATCCACATTCTCATCCAGACAACAAGACTCCTGAAGAAGCTTTCACTGGTATAAAACCTAACATTAGTCACTTAAGGATCTTTGGTTGCCTAGTCTACTTTCATGTACCTAAAGAAAAAAGATTCAAACTAGAACCTTCTGGAAAGAAAGGGGTATTTGTGGGATATAGTGAAACCTCCAAAGCCTTCAGGATATTCATACCTGGGCAAAAACAAATTGAACCAAGCAGAGATGTCATCTTTGAAGAAGATCCTGCATTCAAAAGGGCAAGGAGTTCAAGTGAGATAGAAATTCATAATTCCCCTAGAAGTGGAATCTACTCTGAGATTCAGAGGGAGTATCTTGAAGAAACAATAAGTGAACTTCAATCTGCTTCAGAAGAGAATCCAAATGACAACAACAAGAAGAGACCACTTTGGGCTAGGAAAATGATTAAAGAAGCTGAGAATCATGCAGCACCCAAGGGAACCTTTAGGGAAAGTAAGAGACCTAAAAGGTTCTCAAGCTATGTTGCCCTAATGAATGAAATCATCAATTCAGATCCTACCAGTGTTACAAAAGCCTTCAAACATCAAGTATGGAAGGATGCAATGACAGAAGAGTATCAGTCCATTTTGAAAAATGATGTATGGGATATAGTGCCTAGACCAAAAGAGAAATCTGCTCTCTCTTCCAAATGGCTCTTCAAAATCAAACATGCTACTGATGGCAGCATAGAAAAACACAAGGCACGCTTTGTGGCCAGAGGTTTTTCACAAAAGGAAGGCATTGATTATGAAGAAACATTTGCACCTGTTGCCTGGTACACATCTGTGAGAGTAGTGATAGCTATTGCAGCAGCTAAAGGCTTGAAGATCCATCAAATGGATGTGAAAACTGCCTTCCTAAATGGGACCATTGAAGAGGAAGTCTAGCTTGAAGGTTTTGTGATACATAAACCTGACTCACATGTATGCAGATTAAAGAAAGCTCTATATGGACTTAAACAGGCTCCCAGCGCTTAGTATGAAAGAATTGATAGCTATCTCTTGGGACTAGGATTTTCCAAGAATGATGCAGACCCAAATCTTTATTTTAAGGTAGTGAAAGGTGATATGCTAATAATTATTTTATATGTTGATGACCTGCTGATAACAGGAGAAGATCACTTCAGTGCTCAAGGAAAGAAGGATCTGACTTCAAAATTTGACATGAAAGACTTGGGCATTTTACATTACTTCCTGGGTTTAGAAGTCTGGCAAAAATCAGATGGCATCATACTAAATCAAGGAATTATACTATTGATATTCTGAAGAGATTTGGGATGTTGGATTGTAGACCTATGTCTACACCTATGGAAACCAACCTACACAAACTAAAAGAAGCAGCAGTAGAATCTAAGTTTGCAAATCCCACTCTATACAGACAAATAATTGGATCATTGATGTACTTGGTTAACACTAGACCTGATATTTGCTATGCAGTGAATGCTCTAAGCTAGTTCATGTGTGAGCCAAAGGAAATCCACCTTATGGTTGTGAAACACATATTAAGATATCTTCAAGGCACTATTGGATATGGTCTTCTTTACAGAAATGACCAACTAGATTTACATGGATAGTCTGATTCAGATTGGGCTGGAAGTGTTACTGATCGGAAAAGCACATCAGGATGTTGCTTCAGTTTAGGATCGGCCATGATCTCTTGGATCAGCAGAAAACAGTCTTCAGTAGCACAAAGCTCGACAAAAGCTAAATATATTGCAGCCTCTATGGGGGCACGAGAAGCAGTATGGCTTCAGAAACTGCTAGTGGGACTATTTGGTGAGCCCTTGAATCCTACTGTTATCCATTGTGATAATCAGAGTTGCATCAAGCTTTTAGTAAATCCAGTATTCCATGAGAGATCTAAGCATTTTGAGATCCCTTACCACTATGTAAGAGACATGGTAGAAAGGAATGTGATCCAGTTGGAGTATATTAGTACAAATGATCAAACAATAGACATTCTCACCAAGCCTCTCTCCAGAGTTAAAGGTGAACACTTCAGGAAGAAACTTGTTATGGTTGAGATGTAATTTGATATTGTGATTGAGATTCAAATTGTTTAGTTGTAATAATATATTTAAAGATGTTTAATGTGTAAACTCTTTTATCATGTGTGTGACTCCATGATTTTATGGGCCCTCTATCCCCTTGTGTACATTATTGAAAGGTGACAATCTTTCTAATAATGAACACTTGTATTTGACATTGTAAAGTGACAACTCTACAATGATGAGTTGAACTATCATGATAGATATCATGTGACTTGATATCTGTGGACATATCATGATAGTATCTCGTGGACATTTTTGATAGATATCACGAAGACTTGATGTCAGTTGAAGATCATTATGATCCTTATGAGATAATCATGGTGGATAAATGTATTCGTGGATATGCCATGAATTTTATGGTAGACATCATGAGTCTTGATGTTAGTGCACATACCATAATGAAGATGTGTTATGAAGAATGTCATGTGAATTGACAAATTGTTTGGAGCATTTCATATCTTCTGATATCACGAGTTAGGTGATATCACTATATACTTGGTTGAAATTATCTTCCCTAGCTAAGAGGGAGTGTTGAAGATAGGTAGCTTCGGTCATATATAAATGATGATTGCAGTCATGCATCATTATCATTTATATCAGATCACCTTCATCCAAGTATAAATTGAAATATTCTTTTGAGGATATAATTTATATGTATACAAAACAAATTGAACTTAATTGTGTTCGCTATTTTAAGTTGGCAAATTCGTTTGTTAAGGGGGGTGAACTTAGACACGTCCCATGAGAGACACGTCTCATGAGACGTGTCTTCCTTGAGATGTGTCTCTCATGAGACGTGCCCTTGATAAAGTCGTCTCTCTCTTGAGACTTAGGACGTGACTCCCCTCTCCATACTTAATATGGTTCGATTACTCAAAAGAAAATATAGAAATTGATAAGTGTTCTGCATTTGAGCGTTCATAGCAAAGAAGAATTCAGACGTAGTTGTAGGATAGAAATCATAAGTAGTTTTCACATGTATAGTTCTTCATCCTGAATCTGATCTGCCAAATTTGATTGAATTTAACAAATAGCAATATCAATTAGCGAGCAGGGATGTGAAACGCCATTTGTCAAGCATTCAGTATTGTTATTTCAAGAATTTGTTATTCATTTAGTAGTATTTAGTATGTATAGTTTTTGCTTCTAAATTACTATTGAAGTGTTTTAGATTGTGTTATTCTATTTTAGCCTATTTAATCCTTATATGTACTTGCTTTGTCCACTCTTTGCTTTTTGCTAAAAAATGCAAGCATATAGTTGTAGGATTTTTTTTTAGTCGAAAGCATAAAAACCTTTTGCCTTGTGAGGAAGTGTGTTTCAACCTTTTACCCTATGTGAATCCAAAAAGATACACATTTTTATTTAGCATGATCAGGAACAACCTCAAAAAACATTGTATAAATTGTAAATAGCAAGTGCATATCATACAAAGTAGAATAGTTTTTTATTCATAGAGAGCTTTCCTTTCTAATTTGAAGAGTGCTTCTATTGCACATTTGTTTTGTTTTGTTTTGTACTAAAATGTGCAAATTAAAACGCTAACAATTTTTGGTGATTTTGTTGGGGACCATGTCGTATACTTATGGCATAGGTGAACTATAGAATCTTTGGTTTTACAAGTTGATCAGTGCTTTATCAATTGGGCAATGGAGTCAAACTTTTCTTAAATGATCTGAAGGTCCTTAAATTGCCTTAAGATAGAACTCATAGATTACCTAACAAAACATGATGTTTACACTATTGAAAGGGTAAATACAATATGACATAATGTAAATGTCACAAATTGGGAAACCAAATACAACACAATATGGAAAACAAAAATGGTCTTTTATGAGTGAGAACAAAGGGAAATGATTTGGATTATATGAAACCATTTATAGGTTGAGAAAAGTGATCTTCCCTTTTGAGCCGAGAATTTAGTCATGATAGTGTATAGCCTGGAAACCTTTGCAACCTATTGCAAAACTTTCTCAAAGATCAAGGATTCAAGTGGTTATGAACAATCATGTAGTGAAATATTTAGCATGAACTAATTGATATGCATTCACTCTAGAGGATCTTTTTCCATAAGAAGAAAGTTCTCTAGTAGGTGAAGATATTGTCCCTCCTAAAGATATCTAACAAGTTCTTGTGGTTGTAGCACATCTGCAGGAATGGTAAGAACGTTATATTTGATTTGATCCTCTTCACCCATCTCTTTGACATATATGAGCTTGAACTCAATGCAAGTATTATCCTTTGGGAAAGGGTGAAGTTGTTGAAAGGAAAATTCCATAACCTATTCTTGACTTTTTGAATCTACAATGGATGTTAATTTTGCACCTTGTGGTAGAAACACTTCAGCGTTATCCTTCTCATTAGTTGTGTCTTCATCTAACAACCCATCAAGTCTGAATCTTCTAGCATTAGATCATTATTAAAGTCTACAGTTTGTAGAATATCCATTTTTGGCACAAAATTTGCCATGCACCATCCTCTAAAACAAAAGTAGTAGGAAAATGATCCTTCTAATGTTTTCCTATCCTCTTCCTTGATACCTTGACATTTTTCATCCTTTGTATACACTCTTCACATGTTTGGTTCCCTTCACATAATGTTTCAACACACTCTATCACAAATTCATTGAGAGTTTTTGAGTTTTTAGTACCTTTCTTTACAAATCATAATTGAATGTTCTATTATCTTTTCTTCACCTATTTGCTCTAAAATGATGAAGTCTTGGGTTGCTTTCACCATCAATGAGACGCCATTATATTTTAAAGCAACCTTTCCTAGCATAGGTATATTTCTAATAAGTAAATGTTTAACATCAACTTCTTTATTGTCATTCATGGGATCTATTGAAGATGAGAATGAGTCAAAACTCAAAATAAAATTCATTGTGTTGTCTATTATAGACTTGCTCTCTAGGTTTTGCGGAAAATTGTGAAGATCTAGTAATGAATCCTCCACATAGACTTTTGATTTGATGAGTTCCTTTAAAGCTTAACTATCTTCAAGGGATTGTTCTTCATCTATTTGTGATCTTTCATTGACATCATGAAAAATATCAACCTCCTAGAACAAAAATTTCTTATCATCAAAACTTAAAGCGACAACCTCCTTAGGTAAAGAAACAGTTGTGTTTTCTAAAAATGGAGTTAGTCGTTGAAGAAAAATGTCAATATCTAGCATAGCACGTTTTATTTCATTCTTGGATATCTTCTAAAAAAAATTATCATTAGTGCTTTTATGGAAAAGGCTAAATTTGAAGCTAAAACCTCCTAGGAGAAAAATATCTTGCTCTTCTTCTTTGCTTACATTTATTGTAGGCTTTCCAAACCATAGATTGCAAACTTAGCAAGTACTCATGAGCTTTTCATGCCCTTGAGTAATCGTAGGTTTAACTCGTCGGAATTTTATGCCAAGTTTTTTCGGAAAACTCAACAAGTTCGACAACTTGAATCAATTTGCCAGCAATATGTCAAAATCGTAGAAAAGAATGTGGTCTAAACACTCCAAAAAATTTGTTTTTTGGCTTTATAACCATTTTTTTTTCCTTTTAAAAAGTTGTGAAAATGGTGTGCGCCATGTAGGTTTGTGTGGTTTGGTGGCAAGGGCTCTGCTCCTCAACCTTGCCCTAACGTTACCCTTAGACCCCGCACGAGGTGTTGCCCCTTGACCTCATTGGAGGCATTGCCCCCAAACCCTTGTGAGGGGCACTACTCCGAGACCCACCAAACTCATTTTATACATTTTGTAGTTGTATTTTTCAAAAAAATATGTATTATTCAAACATTCAAGTGTTTTTTAACTTGTTGAGTTTTGTCAAGTTTTTACCTAGTACTCTCTAAGTAGGAAATTTTTGGCTTGCTAAGTACTCTGAGTTCAAGTCTAAGTTTGTGAACTATGCTTCAAAGTAAGTTATTGGGTTCATCATTCTCTTTAATGTATTTGACTACTCGATTGCAACTTTGCTCCTTTGATCTCATCATCTTTAAAGAATATATGCAATACTTGTGTAATATCAAGAACTTGTTTCATCAACAAACCTTTTTCAGCCTCAAGGAACTTGAGCAAAGTACACAAATTTTTTGCTTCCTATAGATATTCTTGTTCTATTTGTAATTCTTGGTTATGTGAACACATAAGGTCATTCAATATATGATTGTAAAAATTATTCCTTACCTTATTAGGTTCATATTGGGCATATCACATCATAGAGTTGCCATTGGATTCATCTAAGAGATGTTTAGGGTCACTCAAAGACCCTTGATTTTCAGTTGGAGCTGTCAAAATCTATGCGAATCTATGCATCTCTAGGCAATTTCTTTGGTCATCTTGATCAGTTTCATCAAACGTGTGGTACATGTACGTGTAGGAAAAGTAACTTCTAGTCCTTGCCTTGTTGGGGAAGTAGGTCAATGAGAGCTATCACTGATACAATGGAAGAAATAATCATTTCTTCTTGGAGATAGATATTGCTGAAATGGTGGAATATTCGAAGGGACCGATGGCCTGATTGAATATTTTTGTATCTTTTCTAAAGTGATCATACGATCCTCCAAATCGATGACATGCTTTTGAGTATCCTTCAATTTGATACAATTACCTATCTTGAGAAAGAAAACAATTTTTGAAAATAAAGTATTTATGAAGCAGCTCAAAAGAATTTCGAAAGAAGGATTCAAGTGGTAACGAACCTTATAACCAAATGACTGAATCTTGCAACAAACTTCCTCATAGGTTGGCTTTTGTCTTTCTTGGCAGTTGAGAGTTGTGCAAACAAGATATGATTATCTTCAGCTAGCTTGAAGTGTGTAAGGAACTTTTCACTCATTGATTTCCATTTAGTGATAAAATTGGCAGCAAAATGGTGAAACCTTTAACTACTACACCTTGTAATATTTCTACAAACAATGTTTTCTGAGGTGGTTTACAATCATGCTGAATAAAAATAAATATGTATCTTTTTGGATCCACCTTTATGAGTTAAAACGTAGTAATTACTAAAATATTTGTATTTTAGTAGGTGTTAGGTCAATACTTATAGTTTTGAATGCAACTAGCGTGTTTAGCTTATAATGTCTCGTATTATTATGTTTTGGCCTATTCAATCCTTATGTGCACTTATGCTCAAGTGCGCAATTCAGCCTTTTACCTTAGGTGAATCCAAAAAGATACATATTTATTTTTATTCAACATGATTGTGAACCACCCCAAAAAACATTGTACATTAGTAATTTTATTTATCGTAAAGATTAGGATTGTTTTTATTGTTAGGGAGCTTTCCCTTCTAATTCAAAGAGTGGTTCCAGTGCATGTTTGTTCTATTTTGTGTCATACTAAAAGGTGCAAATTAAAATTTTAGCATATACCACATGGAGAGCACAATGCCAAAACAACTATGCCAACATGCCCTTTGACAAGGAGCAGCTTTTATTATTATCTCAGTTGATAATTTTCTGATTGTATATTGTTTGGACTTGATGTCATGCTATTGACTGTCGTCTAATCACTGCATTTCTGATATCTATCACCTGATTATACTTATGTTTATCCTCTGTCTATAATTTTATTTACGTGTTTGGAACTTTCTCAAAGTTGCCAATGTAGATTTTGATTAACTGGAGGTCTTAGCAAGCTATTTTCGCCCCTAGAGTTTACAGCCATGTTTATTAAGACAGTTCCACAGACAATCTATGAGATTATGTAGTCTCTGTTATAAATATAAATATATTTTATTTTTTGCAAGCAGAAGTGTAGGTAGATTATATTTTATTTTATGTTAACTATCTATGCTGGACAAGTTAACTGGATATATAATCTATTGTGTAGAGAATGTATTATAATGTTTTGCAAATTGCTGACCTTGAAAATATAAAGATATAGTCTAATTTGTAGCTGCTAGTTATATCATCAAATTTGTACACTAGAGAAACGATTTGCCATAAGCAAATTGATATAGAGCCTAATATTTTTTAAAACATATCTTGTACTGTTATTTGGCAAGAAATTCTTACAATATAGTAAGAATTAGGAAGAAATTTTTTTGCAACTTCTTGTCATCTTGATATGGAAGCATTCAAATTGGTGCATTTTCTTGCTCCATTATGATTAATATCATTGTAATGCTTTTGGATTAGTATATTAAAATGGGACATGCTATTTGAATTTAATTTGAGTTTGATTAATAAAAACTAATGTGATATTTTATTTAGTTTTTAAAACATTATATCTTTTTTGATACAGGATGGATGAAATGATGCGTGGACAAAGAGGATGGAGAGAATTGGCTATACTGGGGGATAAATTCAACAGATTTACTGGCTTTTTAGAGGGATTTATTTGGTCTTCTCCCAGGCATACAGAAGGAAAAGATGAAAAACAAGAAGACAATTGGGCATTTGAATCAGTTTGTGAACCTTTTCCTTTCTACCACTATATTAGACATCTTTATGATATACTTGTGCAAATTTTTCACTTACTAAAGAGAAGTCATTAATAAAAACTTGAGTGATTACCTTTTAAAGTTTAGGTAGAGATAAATTAAGATTTGTCTTGTAACATATTTAATACCTGAATTCAGAAGTGGAGGCATTCAGGAGAAACTGCACAATGGAACCATTGAAACAAAAAAGATTGACAGCCAGAAGTTTGATAACATGTGAGAGGAGGCATGGAAAAGACGACTCAAAAGAGTTGGAAATCTATTCTTTTTGAGACATTGCAAATATTTGGCGATTGACTGTTGAGATGAATGTGAACTTGTAACTTGTATCCTTGTTAAATTTTTATCCTTGTATCCTTCATGTCTATGTAGTTGTTATGGTCTGAATACCTTGAAAATATTAGATGAACAACACATATCAAAAGAGATATGCAAGAGGTACTTTGAGAACCTGCCAAACTACCATGGGGACTTTGGGAGAAATCTAGACCTTTATGAAAAATTTGGGGAAATGGTGGAATTCAGTAGAGAATCGTGGAAGTGTAGTTGTACTATCAAAAATATATTTAAATTTCTTTCCAACAAAATGTTATATGGCTGCATTCGGGTGACTTTGAGAGCTGACAATGATAAGAAAAAGATGTACTAAAGCTAGAACATTGCTGATGTTAAATGGGTAGACAAGCAGTCAATAAGGTCCACTTTAAAAAGATTAACTAAGAAATCCTTTGAAGTTTGGAACATATAAATACAAATAAAAGGTAGCCATTTGAGAATAAACAGAAAGATCAACTGATGCATATACACCAAAAGAAGGATGGTACAGTGAATAAGATTCAGCAATCTTCAATGTTATTAATCAAGGTAAGTTCTGCCCTTACCACAGTTAATTGTTTCAGCCTTACACTGAAGTTTAATTACCTATTGTTATTCCTATTTTTTTTCAATCTAAACAATTTATTAGAAGCTGAAACTGACTTTTTCCCCCATGGAGATGAAAAACTCTATAATAATTTGGTTGGAAACCAAGACCTGTAGTTTTCGTCCTTTGGAAAGTGTGGTACTCTTAAAGGATTTGATATTTCTAGGAATTTTCATTCACTTTTACTGGGGAGTGAAAGATGTTAGTGTTTCTTAGATCAGATAATATAACTGAAAGCACTTAAGATATTGCAACACATAAGACAATAAACACAGCAAGATACCTTGGGAAAACCCTCCTCCTGAGGGAGAAAAACCCAGCAAATATTTCTCTTATATAATAGAGAACAAGAGCAGAAATCTGCTTACAACTCAGGCCAGCAATGGCCAATAATAGATACAATGAAGTCGCACCTCTCCTAGATGCAAAAGATACAAATGAATATGTTCTTCCTTGAAATCGGACTGCTGCTACAAAGGTGCGAACTCCTTCTCTAGATGCAAATATGCTTAATGAACTTGAATGAATAAATGACAAGGAGTGACCTTGTATATATACAATTGAGGCACCTCCTCAATTAGGTCGGCTCCCTTGGAAGAATATATAAATATATTAATTACAATGTAAGTCGGCCCAATAAATAAACAAAACATGCGAACCATTATAGGGTCGGCCCTTTTATGTTTATCATATATTAGCAATATAAATTAAATAGCCGAAACGCTATCATTTAATTTATGCTTTCTCCTTGAAGTGTGTGCGATGGAAGTGCAGCCCTAAGCTGCTTATAACATCAACACTCCCTCTCAGCTGGGGATGATATTTCCACCTGCACAAGACACATCATCTCAATGTGAAAACAAATAAGATATCACCTCATCGTGATATCAACCGTCATGGCTACCTCCATAGATGGTATGTACAAGTTCTCATCACTTAATGTAATGTTGTCACCTCAATGTGACTTTCACCATGGCTCCTTCAAAGGGTGAAACACAAGTACAAGTAAATCATCACAGATTTCCTCACGTGATGCTGTCATGGAGTCACACACATGACATCCACCATAGCTCTCCCAGAGGGTGGAAACAAGGGCTTTCACCTCAAATCTCAAAGAGAAATGCACTACCAACGGCTTGCACCTCAAATCTTTTTCAATAGAGAAATGCATTACCAAGGGTTTACACCTCAAATCTCTCTCAATAGAGAAATGCATTATAAATTTTAAAGATCACTGATACTGAGACTCTTTCTCAGTCAAGGCTGCATTCTGCACCATACCAAGCTTTTCTCGAAAGTACACAAACTTGATCTTGGAGAGAGGCTTGGTGAGAATGTCTGTCATCTGCTCATTAGTGCTGATATACCTCAACTATATAACTTTCCTCGGTACCATATCTCTAATATAATGGTACTTGATCTCAACATGCTTTGTTTTGTCATGAAACACGGGATTGAGAGAAAGCTTTACACAACTCTGGTTATCACAATGTATAATGGTAGGCTCCATTGATTGTCCAAACAATTCTGCAAGGAGCTTACGAAGCCACACTGCCTCACGAGCTGCCACACAAGCTACAATGTACTTTGCCTCGGTTGTACTCAAAGCCATTGAAGATTGTTTCCTGCTACACCAAGATATCATAGCAGTACCCAAACTGAAGCAACAACCAGAGGTACTCTTCCGATTTGAGACACATCCTGCCCAATCAGAATCAGTAAAGCCATGTAATTCCAAGTCCTCACCTGAAGAATATCTCAACCCATATCCAATTGTGCCACGCAAGTATCTCAAGATATGTTTAGCTGCAACAAGATGTATTTGCCTTGGTTCACACATAAACATGCTAAGTGCACTCAGTGCATAGCAGATGTCAGGTCTAGTGTTAACTAGATACATCAATGAACCAATCAACTGCCTATACATCGTAGAATCCACTAGTTTTGAACTGTTAGCAACCTCCTTTAACTTGAGTAAGTTGGTCTCCATAGGTGTAGACATAGGTTTGCAATCAATCATTCCAAACTTCTTTAGAATGTCAATAGTATACTTGCCTTGACTTAGAATCATCTCATCTGGCTTTTGCCAAACTTCTAAGCCAAGAAAGTAATGCATGAGACCTAGATTCTTCATCTCAAACTCAAAAGCTAACTCCTCCTTACATTTAAGAATTAGGTGTTCTTCTCTAGTGATAATCAAATCATCAACATACAAAACCAGAATCAAAGCTTCACCTTTTACTACCTTGAAGTAGAGGTTAGAATCTGCATCATTCTTTGAGAAACCCAGACTCAATAGGTAACGATCAATCCTTTCGTACCAAGCACGAGGAGCCTGCTTAAGACCATACAAGGCCTTCTTCAGCTTGCAAACATGAGACTCCTTCCCATGTACCTCAAATCCTTCGGGTTGCTCAATGTAAACCTCTTCTTCTATTACGCCATTTAGAAAGGTTGTCTTTACATCCATTTGGTGAATATTCCATCCTCTAGATGCAACAATAGCAATAATGGTTCTGACAGAAGATTATTGAGCCACAGGAGCAAAAGTTTCTTCATAGTCAACTCCCTCTTTTTGTGAGAACCCTCTAGCCATGAATCTTGCCTTGTACTTCTCAATGCTCCTATCAACTGCATGCTTGATCTTGAAGTGCCATTTAGAAGACACCACAAATTTGCCTTTGGGTCTAGGAACGATATCCCAAACATCATTCTTAAGTATGGATTGATACTCCTCAGTCATAGCATCTTTCCAAACTTGTTGACTAGAAGCTTCCTCAACACTGGAAGGCTCTGACTCAATAAACTGATTCATCAAGGCAACGTAACTAGAGAACTTGTGAGGTCTCTTGCTTTCTCTAAACGCTCCTCTTGGGGCTGCAAAACTTTCTGCCTCCTGCATTGTCCTTCGAGCCCAAAGAGGTCTTTTCCTTCCAATCACAATGTCTAAAGGCCCATCAGTAGGTTCCAAGGGTTCAATTGGATCATCATCTTCTTTAGTTTTTTGGAACCTCCTTCTGATTCTCAGGAACATGGTCAACTTCCATATCTTGAGGAGGTTCTTCTTTATCGATCTCCATAGGAGTGCCCTTGGATCTTCTGAAAGCAACATCTTCCTCAAATGTGACATCTCTACTAATCTCAATAGACTTTTGACCTAGAATGCAGATTCTGTAGGCTTTTGATGTCTCACTGTAACCCACCGAAATTCCCTTCTTTCCAGAAGGTTCTAACTTTGTTCTCTTTTCCTTTAGAATATGCACATAAACTGGATAGCCAAAGATCCTTAAATGACTGACTTCTGTTTTCACCCCTGAGAATGCTTCTTCAAGAGTTTTATTCTCCAAGATCCTGTGGGGACTCCTGTTCTGAATATAGACGGCTGTCCTAGATGCCTCAGCCCAAAGAGAGATTTGCAGATCTTGATCATGAATCATTGCTTTAACTGCTTCCACAATAGACCTATTCTTCCTTTCAGCAATACCATTTTGTTGTGGATTATAAGGAACACTGAACTCCCTCTCAATCCCTGCTTCAATACAGAAATCATGAAAGGTACCAGAGGTGTACTCTCCACCGTTGTCAGATCTCAAAACCTTGATCTTTTTCCCAGACAAGTTTTCCACCTGTGCTTTGAATTCTTTGAATCTTCCTAATACCTCCTCAGATTCTTTAGATATGAAGAAGTAAATCCAAGTCTTTCTAGAGTAATCATCAATAAAAATAATGTAATAGAAGAAACCACTAGAAGATGCAACAGACATTGGACCACATAAATCAGAATGAATGAGGTCAAGAATACATTTGGATCTAC
Source organism: Sequoiadendron giganteum (assembly GCA_007115665.2). Taxonomy (NCBI): domain Eukaryota; kingdom Viridiplantae; phylum Streptophyta; class Pinopsida; order Cupressales; family Cupressaceae; genus Sequoiadendron; species Sequoiadendron giganteum. The sequence goes on along the minus strand of CM021102.1, from coordinate 597,021,812 downwards.
TTTCACTAGAATGAAACGTACCTTTTGTATTCTTGCCTAGGGCGCATCCTTTGCATGTACCTTCATGTTCTTGGTTGCATTTTGAAAGGCCGGTGACCATCTTCTCCATGATAGGTAATGCTCGAAAGTGAATGTGAGCCAATCTTTGATGCCAAAGATCACACATGCTAGAAGAATTATGCACAAGAGCTTGAAGGGGACGGGCGCATAGCTTGTAGAGACATTCATTTCTAACTCCAATTACCCGAGCAGATTTGAAGTTGGAGTTCCTTGCCCATATAAGAACTTTGCCTTTAGAAAATGCAACTTGATAACCCTTGTCTTCTAATGCTGAAATGGAGACAAGATTTCTCTTTATGCCTGGAACGAATAGTACATCATTCAACTCCAATGAAATGCCGGAATCCAAGGGAAGAGAGGAGTTCCCAACTCCTTTCACAGAATACCTAGCATTGTCTCCAATAACGACTTGTTCACTAGAATCATTCTCCACCATTTTTGATAGATGCTCGTTGAATCCGGTGATGTGACGAGAGACACCGCTATCAATCAGCCAAGTGTTGGTGTCGGTGGATACATTGCTTGACAAGGTTGAATAGAACAGATATTCACTTGAGTCATTATGTGGAGCAACTTCGTCAACATTTGCAGTGGCAACCTGCTGCTTAGGTCTGAGAGGACATTCCTTCGTAAAGTAACCATACTTGTCACAACGAAAACATTGAATCTTGGATAAGTCTCGTTTCCTTTTGAAGGCAGGAGCACCATCATTTCCATTCTCTCGATTCCTCTTGAAGAATCCTTTCTTTCAACCTTTTCCTTTCTTTGACGAATGAGAGGCGAGAACATGTATCTCTTCATTCTTTGAACTTTGACCAATACCTCTAGCCGCTTGTCTCGACTCCTCTTGAATGCAGTCGATCCTCAACCGATCAAACTTGAGAAGTTTAGGTCTTGCACTGATACCTTGAATAAACGACTCTTATGATAGTGAAAGACCATTGAGAGCAAGCATAGTCAAGTCTTTGTCATCAATCATGTGACCAATTGTAGAGAGCTGATCTCTCATCTTTGAAATCCTCATGAAATAAGTAATTACAGATTCTCCTTTTGCCATTTTCACATGATGAAGTTGTTGCTTCAGTGCAAGTGCTCGACCGGTGTTGTTGATTTCGTACATCTTTTCCAAAGTGGTGAGCATCTCCCTTGCTGTATCCAATTTGAAGACAATCGGTACAACATGATCTTTGACGGAATCAACCAACACTTTGTTTGCCCTAGTATCTTTCTTCCTCCACTGTAATTTCTCTTCTTCCTGCTCAGGTTCAGGAACTTTTGATTTCACAAACTCAGCCAAATCATTCTCTTCCAATGTGAGCATGATCCTAAACCTCCATGATGTGTAGTTAGAAACTCCTTCGAGTCTATCCTCGATTTTCAGACCATTCACCATCTTGAAAATTTAAAAAGAGATAGACTGAAAAAGATTAAGGTGAGTGCTGCAAAGTAAATCTGATCACGATCTTTTTCAAACCCGCTCTGATACCATGTTAGTTTTTCATAGATCAGATAATATAAATGAAAGCACTTAAAATATTGCAACACATAAGATAATAAATACAACAAGATACCCTAGGAAAACCCTCCTGTTGAGGGAGAAAAACCCAGCAAATAATCCTCTTATATAATATAGGAATAAGAGCAGAAATCTGCTTACAGCTTAGGCCCAACAATGGTCGAATTTGATACAACAAATAGTCGCACCTCTCCTAGATGCAAAAGATACAAATGAATATGTTCTTCCTTGAAATTGGACTGCTGCTACACAAGTGCGAACTTCTTCTAGGGCTGCAAATTGCTTGAGTGAACTTGAATGTCAAATGTACAAATGAGACCTTGTATATATACAATTGAAGCATCTCTTCAATTAGGTCGGCTCTCTTAGGGAGAGTAAATAAACATAATAAATGCCAAAGGGGTCGGCCCAATACAAAGCAAAATATGCGAACTTAAATAGGGTCAGCCCTTATGTTAATTAAATCATTGACAATATAAATTAAATAGCCGAAAGGCTATCATTTAATTTATACCTTCTTCTTGAAGTGTGTTCGCTGGAAGAACAGCCCTAAGTTGCTTATAACATCAATATTTTGGCCATAGATATATTGTAATAGCTCACCACTGAAAAGTGGAAGAAGCATGTTTTAATGTCCTCAAACATTGTATAAGCTTTCCCACTAAAAAGTGGAAGTGCCTTTTAGTTCTTGTTGAATAAGCAGATTATTTCTTTCTTGTATTGTTTATGCATCCCACTGAATAAGTGGTCTGGTTGGCTTGCTTCCAAATGCTTCTTTCCAACAAGTTGTAATCCAGTAAATTATAATCCTGACACCATATGCTCTTACCTTGCCCAATCCTGGGATTTGGGTAATCATAAAGTGGAATGGAAGTTGTTATGCTTTCATTTACTTTGAAGCTAACATATTTTCAAAAAAAAATTGAGGGTGGTTATTGTTGGATTAATCGCCAGCATCTCCCTTTGGATTTGGGACATGGACTAACCACTTCCCATGGATCCATTTATGTCTGGCATTTGTATTGAGTGTTAACAAGTCGATCTTTTGGCACAATGACAAATGTGTTCCAAAGAATGGTATTAGAGCCGTGGTCACGGGTTCGAATCCTCTCGGGTGATGTTGAGGGGGACATCGTTGGACTAATCGCCAATGTCTCCCTTTGGATTTGGGACATGGACTCACCGCCTCCCGTGGATCCATTTATCTTTGCTGTTTGTATCGGGCATTAACAAGTCGATCTTTTGGCGCAACAGCAAATGTGTTCCAACAATTATTACATCCTAGGTTGACCAAATTTATTCAGGCCCGAATTGGAAAAGTTATGACAGCACCAAAAATTATATTTTGAAACCCTCCAAAAGCCAAGACAACTCACAAGAAATAATGAATGAACCTTAGACTTGTATGGCTGCTGCAATAAGTGGCAGCTGGCTGATGTAGAGCTGTACAGCCACTATGAGACTAAAATTAAGTGATGAAATGGCTGGAACAGTCACTCAAATGATCATATCTTCTCTCCCAAGCTGGTGCTCCACAAGTTCAGTGAATAAGATGATCAAAGATGACAAATTTACAGCTGGGAATGAATGGAAACATGCATATAAGGCTGCACAAGGTCCTAAACTTGTCCAAATCTGATACAATGATCATCCTATGATGATGGAAAACAACAAAAGAAGGTGAAAGATGGCAGCAATGAAGTTTCCAAGGTTGGATCTGAAGGATGAACCATTGTTTATGCTGGTAAATATCCAAAATCACCTCCTGATAGTGAAAAATGTGAATGAAACCTGACCAAACTGAAATCAAACTCTCCTTCAAAGTTGGTGCACCCTATTAAAAGCTGGAAAAGTGATTTAGCAGAAAAAAGAAAGGCATACTTGCACTCCTAAGGTTGGCACTCCATAGAATGATGACTGGAAATGTGATTGCAGCAATAAATAAAATCCAAACTCTCTTTAGAACCTTCCACAATGCTTGTGCTTGCACTAGGTATGCACAATGAGCAAGATATGATGCTGATATACTCCAATAATGGCTGAAAAAGCTGATCGCTTCCCTAATTAGCCCCCCCCAAAATGATGGCGCAACCCCTCAAAAAGTTGGTGCAGCAGCCAAAGGGTTTCCAAAACTCTCAAATCAGCAAATGACAACTTTGGCGACCTCTCCCAAGTAGTGGTATCCAAGATCTAGCAAGCATAGATGATGAAAAATCTTGAAATTCTGAAATATGCAATGGAACCTTCAATTCGTGAATCTTCAAATCTAAAAATGATCCAATCAGTACACGTGCAATTGTCAGATGAATTGCCAATGTTGGAAATGAAGGTTTTCATCCCAAAATCTAATAGTGAAATTCCTAGAGGGTTTTCGACCTCCAAGATCCTCAAATCAACCAAGAGTTTTCATCCTTGGAAGCAAACTTGAACACAAAGCTCAAATCATCTAACTGGACGACAAAATGATGGCAAACTTGATGATCCAAATGAAACCAAGTGCCCTCCTTTTGTAGCTCTTCAATTGGACCCTTGGGACCAATTTCCTTAATTATTAATAAATACTTTTTTTATTTTATTAGTGTTTAAAACATTTTTTATTTCAATAATAATATTATTTAAGTGGCCCCTTAAATTAAAAATTACCAAGCCCAATTTAAAATAATCTTAAAAGCTATTTCCTTGCTTTGCCCTTTAACCTACGGGAAATGATGATAGACTAGAGGTCTTCTCTTTGGCACTATTTCCAAAAATGGACATGATAGTCCACCTTTCCTAAAATTGCTTGCTCTCAAGCATTGGGATGATCAAGCAACACCTTCCCAAGCTATGGATCATGATGTAGCACCTATAGAGTTTGGATCCCATGTTTGTTAAGTGAAGCAACATGGACCAACAAGTACACCTCCCATATTCTTGGTGACAATGCAAGGCTTGTACTAGAGTGGACGAAGATTGCGATGAGGTCTTGCGAGTCATTCCTTCTTCAAATGTAACCATTCGTGATCACCAATCTAGAAGATGTGCAGTGTATGGTTGTTAATGGATGATAGCTTCGGTCAGATATGAATGACAGTGATGCAAGTATCATTGTCATTCATAAGTGATCGAAATTATCATTCATGTTATGATATTTCTAAAGGAAACATTTAAAATCGAAATTATGAGCATTCATATAAATTCGATCATTCCCGTGATATTATATTCTGCATTCATGTGAAATCGGAATTCTCTGATGTCATCCGCCATCATATAGAAGGTTATATACGCGTGAGTATATACATAACAAATGGTAATAAGAGTTGTTATAAACCGCATCCTAAGGGATGCGTCCCATGAGTGGACGTGCCTCCACTCGTGCAGACACGTCCTCTCATGAGGCGCGCCTCTTAGGGGGCAGACTTCTCACCTATTTATGGCGGTACCTCATTCGATATGCAAACATAGAAATCGGACAATGTTCTACAATCAGCACATTCAATAAATAATTCATATCTGGAAATCGAAATCTGAAGAATCGAAAATCTGAATATAGAGAACAAAATTTATTTGTCTTGGGAAGTTTCTCATACAGTTTTCTTGACTTCAACTCAATCTTAGTATTGTATTAGGATCCCTTTAGTGAACAGATTTGATTACATTTACAATGGTGTTGGTCATGGTGTTGCTTGTATTTGACTTCCAATATGAAGGATGGTTTGCACCTGTTTTGATTGCTGAATGTGCTCAATGAATTTGGTAGCTTTGCCAACTTCTTTTTGAGCTAAAGGAGCAACCACTAAGGATGGTGGCACAAAATAAGCTAGTACAATGGGTGCCAATGGTTGGAAATCAATGCAGATCTGAAAAGGATTGTGTACTATAGAATCACAAAGATTTTTTTGTAGTTGTGTTGAATGAAAGGTAGGATTTCATCTCATGTGCATTGCTTCTTGAAGTTGCACATCTGAAGAAAGTGCACTACCATCCAATTTACTACTTCTATTTGTTTGTTAGTCTATGGATGGAAGTATTTGTATTCATTAGTGACTAAAGTTCTTTCCAAAATGATTGGTGATGGTGGATATTAATCTAATTTGAACCCATACATTTTGAATATGCAAATGAGTTGTTCTAGAGCTGAAATGTGTAGTCGGCCGAGAGTGTACTTGGTAGGTCGGGCGTGATAAGTAAATAAGACTTTAGTTAATAAATAAATAAGACTTTAGTTAATGTTAATATTTTCTATGTACTTGTCATGTTAGTTGCCTTGGGAATTAAGTTCCCTGACTAGTGATTAGTTGTTGTCATGAAGTGTCGTGATGGTTGGTTCCTCAACCCTTGCCAACGGTTATTTGTACTTGAGTCAGTATAATCAAGAGACATTATGTGGGTACTTATGATATTATGTTACATGCTGTTACATTCTGATGTTACATTCTAGAACGACTAATTGTACTTGGTTACCGTGAATAATAAATGAAGTACTATTTTGCTATGCAATATGCATTATTATTGTTTGTACTTGTCTATGTTCTGTTGATTCCTATTTACTCTCGTAGTACGTCGTGAGTACTCCAGTGAGTAAACAAAATGGACCTTTTGCAGGGCATAAGAATTAGTAATTACCATCTTAGAGAACCCATCTACTATTATCTGCATGGCCAATAACCCTTGCAATGGTTAACCAAATGGAAAGTCCATGGGAACGGATTCCCAAGGCTTTATTGGAGTTGGCAAAGGTTGTATGTACCTTGTCTTTTGTTGACTGGTTTGGCTATGGCATGTTGTGTGAGATTGGATATATTTGGTGACACTTGATCGAAGGCAGTAGAAGCATTTCTGCTGTACTTTGAGGGTCTTATCAACTCCAAAGTGCCCTACAACCTTGTTGAAATGAACTTTTTGCATTGCTTAGCACTAATAAGAGATAGCTTAGGGATTACTAATTTACTTCTAGTTTGCAACAACTATGCCCACCAACATCTATGACAACATTCTTGAGATTTGCTTCATAGGTTGCATGTTGATGAAACAAATATGTTTACCCATTTAACACATGACATACCTCTAATGGTACAACATCACAAAGGATTGTATCTTTAAGTGGCCTGATTTTGTACACCAAGTGACACTATTGAGTGATGCATTTCTCTAAACCCAAACCAAACCATCCAATGGTGCATATGGTGGAGGATGAGGCATGTGTGGTATGTTCAATTGGCAAACTGCTTAAAGAGAAATCAGGTTTTTTGACTTCCATTGCGAACTATGAAGTGTACCAGTTGTCCATTGACTTACATTTGGGAATGGAACAAGCTCACTGGTTCCTTTGAGTTAGTGTTTGAGGAAGAGGCAATGTTGATGGTACTGACCATGGCATTAGGCTCTGCATCCATGACTCGCTTGCTTTTCTTATGTTCCATTGTCTTATTACCAGTGGAATCCAGCTGTGCAAGTAGGGTTTTTCTAGTGTGGAACTCTTCAATTGAGTGAGTAGTAATATTGTAAATTAAGAAACACTTGCCTGTCTTGGATTGTTTCTTCTGCTCATTAGGCAGTGTGTCCTGAGTTTTCTGCAGAGTTCCTTTTCCTTTTTTATAACTTTTTTTGAATTCCAGCCTTGGCATTCTTTTTCTGTGCTTTGTAAGGAGACTTGGACTCTTCTTTCTTGGTCTTCTGCTTGGCTTTAGCATCAAGTTTGCAGGTGAATCTGTAGACTTCTCTGAGGGCCAAGATTTGGAGGAAATCCATGTCTAATTGGATGTACTGTCTCAAGCTCAACCTGTATTTCAGAATGATATTCTGATCGGTCTCTTGAATGCAACTTGGAAACAAAAGTGTGGAAGATATGTTGTGAAGATTGATAATCTTGCATTTGGTGTAGTTGTGCAAACGTGTAATTCCCAACTGGATAATAGATTTTTTTCAGGACCTTTACAAAACCATTCCAGGTGTTCAGAGATTCACATGCAAGGTCCTTCTTGTGGGATGCATGGTAGTTTTTCCACCCATGTTCAATAGACAAGGAATTTATTCTTAGTGATATTAATACATCAGACAGCTGCATAAGTTTATTTTGCAACCTCTGTCAATATCTATATATGAAAGGGCCAAAAGCAGAGCAAGCTGAGAAACTCCTGTAATTTTTAAGGTAAAACACTGGATATACTCTCAAATAAGTAAGCTGTATGCATTATCCCTATAAAATGTGTAATGCACATGAGGAGAGATGGATATCTTTATAGGAAAGGGCCTCTCTTAAATGCCTGCAACCTTACAATACCATAAAGAATCTGTTTAGGGAGTTACAAATTAAAATGGACCCCCAAAGAAATTAGTTTAGTAAGGGAATAAGCCTCTCAAGACAGAACAGACTGCAAGACAAGAGCTTTTATAACACATGATGAACACAAATGATGTGTCTCTTACCTCTAATGAGTTCACCAAATCTCTTGTCAGTGTTAGACTTGCCCATGTTATTGTGTAGAAGGGTTTACTTATTTTCTAATACTCCGTACACTTAAAGAATGCTATCTTACAAAGAGGTTTGCCAATTGGTTCTAAACTTCTCTGTTTAAAAGTACCTTTTATGCACTTCAAGTTAAATCTTCAATTCCTCCTATTATTGTTAGATAGATATTCTTCTGCTTTACTTTTTTGCATGTGGCATTCTAGAAATGATTGGTCAACCTAGTGACCAGGTGACGTTTTGGGCCTTGGATTTTGTCATCAACCTAAATTAGCTGGGTTTGTGGGGTATATACATCATTAATATGAAGGAATTTTTGGAGAAGATGTCAAGTTAAAAGGAATGTTTCTACTGAATATAAATCCGGCATACCCAGAACATGATGGTTGTAATTCATTTCTCCCCATAATGTTCATACTTCATAGTTGTTTTCTTTGCTTAATTCTGCTAACTACGTTTTGGAATCATGACATTTCCCATTTTGTTTTCTCCTTGGTGACTTCTTAAAGATGACTACAGTGTCATTTATATGATAATTGTTGGCTCTATTCAATAAGTATACTCGCTATTTTTTACCTTATTTGACCCACTGAACTAACTTGTCGTATTTAAATAGGGGCCACATGCAGACTTTTCTGGGCCAACTTCAGGAAGCACAGCATGTGTTGCACTTATACGAGACAGTAAACTCATTGTTGCAAATGCCGGTGATTCACGCTGTGTTCTTGCAAGGAAGGGTCAGGTATTTACTAAAGGGACATAGAAATTATGTGATATTTAGTATTCTTGTTCACTTTGGGAAATCGGAAAATGTTTATGCCTTTTTCTGTAAATCAATGTGTATTAAAATTTATTAGTTTTTCAGTTTTTGCTTATTTTTTATTATGTTTTTATCTATTGGAGTTCTTATGAAGTATCATGATTTTGTACATATGAGAGGCTATCGAGTTGTCACAAGACCACAAGCCAGAGCTTGAAAATGAAAGGGAGAGAATTCTTCGGGCAGGAGGCTTTATTCATGCAGGTCGTGTCAATGGCAGTTTAAATTTGGCACGAGCTATTGGTATGCTAAAAGTCTTCTTGAACTGACAATTCTTTCAACTAGTTTAAGGATGGGAAGAATTTTAATGTCCTTTAGACCAAATTGGTCTGCAGAACCTGTCAAAGTGTACCATTCAAGTATAAATAATGTTTTTTCTTTGACTTGAATTGTTTTTGTTGCTATTGCATATCTTCTTGTCTTATGTGTCCTTTATTTCAGCATGAGTGCCTGTTTATGAAGCATTATCCTTGAAATTGTCACTGACGTAGCAGTCCTATTTCTCTATTTGGTGTTGTTTGACTACCAAGTGTCCCTAAATGTGTCCCACTTTTTGGTTGTTTGAGGCTGTTTGACTGTCAAAGGTCTCTAAATGAAAATTTGAGTTTAGCTGCCTGAAAATCAAGAAGACTGATATATCTGGTGCAGATATTTGAAGTAATTGTGTATGCATTATTTTTTTTAAATTGGGATAATTTTTAAATTATTTTTGGCCCAGAAGTGATCACAATATTATGAGTTGACCCCCAAAAGATTGCATCCATATTGCTATTAAAGTTTTTATATGTTAATTGGCTACAGGAGACATGGAATTCAAACAAAATAAATTTCTCTCTGCAGACAAGCAAATTGTAACAGCTGATCCAGATATAAATAATGTATGTGACTTAATCCATTTGAAATGCAATATACCAACTAGCACATGCCTAAGATAGTTTGATCAACTCATTGCTGGTCAATGTTTGTACTGATGTAGGTGGATCTGTGCAAGGATGACGAGTTCATTGTTTTGGCATGTGATGGAGTCTGGTAAGAAAAACATTTAGCACCTTGACTATTTTTAAGGTCAGAATTAATTACAACTTGCCTTATTTATCTCTTGTGGCCTTAATGGAAGCAATATATGACTGGTGGTGGAGATTATCTAAGTTAGCAGTCTGGGTACGGGGTTCTGTATGCAGTTTCAGCAAAAATGTTTTTGGACTTGGATTCAGTTTGGATTTGTCCACAAAAACATATAAAAGTAATAAATATATACATGTTTTAACTTACAAAATAATTTTTTTTATAAATATATATTATATTATCAAATTTATAATAGTAGACTAGATTTTAAAATATTTTATTAAATTATAAATATTAAAATTTATATAGACCAACCATATAATGATAGAAGCGTCACCATGCCTTTAATATCCTTTTGATATCCCATTTACACCCCCACTATGTAATGATGTTTAATAATTTGAAACATATTCAAATTTTGAGGGGTTTGATATTTATTGAAGTCCCACTTTATAAGTAAAGCAGAAGGGTTGATCTCCATTCATGCGATAAAATCTCTCCTCACCACTTAATTTATCCTGCAACATCCTTTGATTTTTCCCGTGCCCTTTCTCGAAGGATTTTCAACGAGTTTAAAGTAAATTGAGATGTAAAAAGGTGGATGACATGGTGAGTGGAGCTTGCCACATTCCTTTGTCTTTCAAAATGACCAATAAGTACCATAAATGTGGCATGCAAATCAAATAGTTTTATTTATGTTTGTGCATTCATTCTTATATATTGACAATCTTATCCTAATTTTGAAAACTGTGCATTGGTTGAGTGAACATTTCAGGGTCTTGGAACTCTTTTGCCAAGAGGTCAAGATTCAAGTGAACATTACTAAGACGAAATTCATGGTTTTTTTGTTAAAAAGGGAAGAGAAACAAGTTAACTTTATTTTTGAAGGAAGCTCGTTGGAAAAAATGAAAGAATTTAAATATTGTGGGATTGATTTTCACTACAAGCTCAGTTGGGAGAAGACTTGTAGAGTGAAAAAGAATACAGGGAGGTTGGAAAGCTTCTTACTTTAAAACAGGTGTAGGAAAGCTATACTTTGGGATTGGAAAACCAAGAAAACCCTTTTTGGTTTGCTGGTCATGCCGGTTGTCCTCTATGGCTGCAAAGTTTGGCGAAGTAGCATGTCAAATTGTAGATGGAGACAGTTAGAAAGAATCGAAAAACATCTAATCACAAGTAGTCTCAAAGTCAAAACCACGATCTATTATGAGATTCTTTTGGCTGAAGTAGAACTTTCCCATTGGAGGCATCAGCAATAACCTAACTACTAAGTTATCTAAAGAAGGTTGAAAACATGGATAACCATAATTGACCCGAAATAATTCTGGAGGAATTAAGCCATTGGAATAAAACATGGATGAAGCAAAGCAACAAATGGTTGAGCAAAACATGGATAACCATTGTTGGCCCAAAATAATTGTGGAGCAATTAAGCAGTAGGAAGAAAACATGGATGAAAGAAAACAACAAATGGTTGAGCAAGTGGAACATCAATTTGCATGAGTGTCCTAACACCAATGAGGAGATAAAAAAATATGTGGCAGAAAAAAATTAAGACTGCCATGTGGACAAATTAGATTGGACGGAAGGAAGTATTCTATGTCAAAGAGTTTAACCCAACCTAGGAACACAATAAAAAAACATATTTAGTAGTGGTTATTAAGGGAAAAGAAAGGTTGCACAGTTGAGGACCAGATCACATCATCTTAGGTATGAGGCTGGTAGACGGACTATACTTAAGGAAGGTTGAGAAGAGGGAACTTGCATATTCATTAGTAAGAGGGTGGTGGAGACAAAATGACATTTTATAATAAAGTGCACAACTTATGAGGATATCCATACTTAGTACAAAAACATGTATTAGCAAGATTACTAACTTCCTAGTCAAGATCCATAGTAGGAGATTCGACATTAAAAGGAGTTTGAAGATAACTTAGGGTTGCGGTTCTTGGTCCCTTAGATTGCTTGGTCTCATGGATGTCATTTAAAATTTTCATTCATTCATTCGTTCCTCCATTCTCAAAGAAAAGACAAGTAGAGAGGAACCATAGCCAAGAATGGGAGTTTTTAGTGTTGGATAAGGTGGTGCCATTTTGACTATTAATAGACCACAACTTAGGTGAGCATATAGAGCTTGCATGAGCAGTGTGAAAAAACAATGAAGTGAAGAATTTATCAGCCATTTTCAAGCTAACAATAGCCACAACTCATTATTGAATTCTTCAAATAGATACCTATCTAGTACTCTATTAGGAATCACATTTGCTAGATTCTTATACAAGGGATGAACTGAGAACTCGAATGAGATCTGAAGATTAGCACCTAAAGGCACATTTCTTCAATTGATTGATAAAAAATAAATAAAAAACATTTCTAACTTTCTAGATTGGGTTTTGTTGGATTCATCATTAGTTCATCAAGGAAAAAAACCCACAAGTGTTTGTTTACACCTTGGTCAAATCCCTTCATGTATAGGATGTGGATCCGAGCATGCCCCCTAATGAATCTGTAAGATAAGAGATTAATATAGCTACTAGGAAACAAGAAAAAGTATAAGAGAGAGATGGGATAGGTACAACAATTTATCAAAAAGTAGGGTGCATGGGTTTAGGCTGATTGCAAGATACAAAATAATTACACATATATTGGAAAAATAAAAATATTACTAGGATATATAATTAAAAATTCAACTATTTGACATGTTTATCAACATTTAACAGTACGTGTTATATCCAATGTTGTTGATGGGGAAAGACTAAGAGGTCAAACCTTAAAAATCTTTCCATCCATCCTCACATGCACATTTCAAATGTATTTGGCCACTTCATTGTAACTTTTAATGGCTTTGAACATCTTTTGGAGATATTCATGCTCTACCCCAACCACCGGTACATCTTCCTCAATATTCTTTTGTCCTTTTACTTCTTCAAATCCTAGGTTTCTTTTAGCAAGAGCAAGTGTTTCATTTCTAATAGGCTCTTGACTAGATTTTAGAATTTTTTTTCACAAACCCATAGGAAAATTATATTTTTCTAATAATATATGCTATATTAAAGAACAAGTCCACCTTGATCTTTCTTCTTTCCCTCCAATTATCTTGTAAATTGTCATGTCTCAACACTGCTCTACTCATAGCCATGTCAAAGGACGTAGCGTGGAAAAGTTGTTTTAGATGCATGCCAAAAACCTTCCCTACAAATTATTCTTCCTTATTTTTCATTTTTGAGTTCACTAGAAAATACACCAAACTAGGACCCAAAAGGGACCATAGAATGGTGAAGAAAAAATGAACAAATGGAAAGAAAGGAGAGGAGAGGTCTTGTAAAGGTAGTTGGCTATTGAGCTTAACATCACTTAAATACAAGCACCTTGATTAATCAGGCAAGCCAAACCAAATTGTCAATTGGCCTATATTCTTTGCACCTTAGTTCCATCAAAGGGAAAATTCATGGGATTAAACAAAATTATTAAATGTTTCTCAAGCCATCTCATCTTCCCATAAAGATCAAAAGAAACTTTGTAGTCATTGCCTTGAATGATTATTCTTTCCCTAGTCTTTTAGGCTTTTAGCTATAAGGTTAGTCTTGCAACTTGCAAGAACAAGTTGGAGCATGTGAGGCTATCTTAGGCCACGAGGTGCTTCAGTCCTGTCCAATCATGAATGCTCAAATTGAAGATATGTGACAAAGGCTCTTTGTCTAATAAACTTTACTAGATTGTATGAAAGCCTATTGGCTTCCTTGTAGCAACGCTTGAAGTTTAACAGCGAAAATGTCAACCACATAACTTGGGCCTCTCTTAAGATACTATCCAACTTCCAACTAAAAGTGAGACCTTCTCTCCATTGTGTTGATAGTTATCTAAGAATCCCTTTCCACTAGCAATCATCTTACATTTTGAACAAAGCCAATTTAGGACCCTCAACCAATGCAGGTTCATTATTGGTTACTTTAAGGATGGCAATAGAAGAAGGTTCCTCAAAAGATCTTTTATCATTTCTTAAGATGCAGCCAGGTCTGGCCTTTCCCATGTTGGCCCTAGAAGTGCCACCAAAGTTTAGCTTGTGTAACTCAGGCAAAGGTAGAGACCACTTGACTTCATGTTTACTTTTTAACATTCAACCCATTGATGGGTAGCAAAATTCTTCCTATTAGAATGGAGTTTAAAACAAAGAAAAAAATCAATAGAGAAGTTTGTGAATTTGTAACGTTAGTACTAAAGGATGACAAGTATTAATCCAACTCTAATTACTTGGAGATGGCAAGAATAGTGAAAATAACCTCCATTCTTTGTAGATGACACAAATTTGAAAAGGAGTTGTGTTCCATAAATAGGGAAGATATTCCTCACTCATAGATTCTATTGAGAAGCTCTTTAAAACTACCCCAACATGCACCAATGACACCTATAATGGATGCCACACAATGACAATTAAGGAAAACATAAAGAATCTTTTAGACAAGTGGAAATAAACAACATTCAATCACACATGCATTTGCAAAAACAAGGTAAACATTGAAGGAACCCTTAAATGGGAATAAAACTCCAGTAAGAGTGAGCACTTGCTCCTCATACCACTAATCCACAATAGTACAAATATTTACATTGCATCATAGGCTTTTACAAAGCTCTACTTCATGTGACTTAATGTTTACTTCTTTAATGGTTAACCCATTAATGGGTAGCAAAATTATTTCTATTAGGATGGATTTTGAAAACAAAAAGAAAATAAAAAATCATTAGGGAAGATTGTGAGTTTTCTATGTTAGTTCTAAAGGACAAGAAGTGATTAATATAACTCTAATTACTTGTAGATAGCAGGAATAGTGAAAATAACTTCCATTCCTTTTAGATGACACCAAAGTGAAAAGTTGTGATCTGTAAACAGGGAGGATATTCCTCACTCTGCTATGATTAAATAGATTTAATGAGAATCTTTTTAAAACTATCTCAACATGCACCAATACTACCTATAAGGGATGCCATACAATGATGTGCAAATTAAGGAAAACATAAAGAGATTTTCAAACATGTTGAAGTAAACAACATTGCAGTCACACACACAATTGCAAAAACAAGGTTAATGCTGGAGAAACCTTCAAATGATATAAAACTCCAATAAGAGTGAGCTCATGGTCCTCTCACCGCTAATCCATGGTAGTACAAATGTTTACATTGCCATAAGCCTTTACAAAGATCTACTTCACATTGTGAGCTTCCACACACCTGTCCATTGTCCTGTAGATGACATTAACCTGCAACAACTCCTGCTATAGTGATAAAGAAGGATTACAACCTCCTTAAGAACGAGAAATGGGATTCAAATCACCTTCTCCAATGAATGATGAACTTCCAAAACCTCCATGAAAATGGGGAGTAGCCTATCGCTGAGGCTTAGTACCAATGTTTGCCATGCCCTAATGGCCTTGATGAAATGTCCTTAGCTAATTCTGACTTTGTTTTCACTGTTTCAAGCCTTGGACATTTCGTCAAACAGTTGTCTTGACTGTTGCTTTGGTCTGATATAATTTTTTGTTTGTGTTTTCTTGTTGATTGGAATGATGTAATGATGCATTAAATGCTTATCTAGTAATGCCCAATGATTACTAACACTCTAGGAATGAAATGCAAGTCTTTTTGAGATTTTCCAATGCAAGAAAGATGACTGAAAATGCATCTACAGCTGATAGGAATTTTAACAAACACTTTCAGTGCAACCTAATCATGCAATAAGATCACCTACAGCAAGAAGGTATTTTACTAACATATCATATGCAACCCAAACTCCTTTATTGCAGCCTTAAAACTGATTACATAGACTGAGAATGCATGTAGACATTATTACAAACAGCTGGCATGCATCCTTCAAGCTCCATGATGAAACTACAATAACATGGCATTAATACAAACAATTGTCTTGCATACAAAGCTCAAGTAAATCGGATGAAATTCTATGATATGCAACTGATCACAAACTGAAATATTGAAGAACATGGACCAACTGTCATGCAACAATATAAACTCCACACTATGGCTCCAATGATGAACGATTCAGTCCCCAAACTGCAGCGCCTTGTGTATGCAAAATCTCCGATCAAACCCTGACTGAATATGCTGATATAATACTGCTGAAAACTCAGATCTGCGAAATATATATCTGAAACTCATCCAAATAAGCTCCAAATGAAGACCCAAGGTAGGCCCTCCCCAAAGGTGAACTGGGTTCTCGTCCAATCCACGATAGCCTTTGAGAGTTTTGTTCCCAGAAGGCTGAAGCAATCCTAAAACCCTTCTTCAGAGCTCAAACCTGCAAAGTGTTCTGTAAAAATGAGAGTAGAATGCTCAAAAAGGAGCCCAACACATTGCTTTATAACCTCTCATGGAATTTTCGATAAAAATCTATAAAATATTCCTCTTGAGGGTCTTTCCTCATCCAAAGAAAAAGACCACTTTTTAAAAACTGTAAATGTTTGATCAAATCTATCAGATTATATCTTCTTAAAATCTGAACCAGAAATAAGGAGGTTGATGTCAACATTATTCTTTATGTCTCTATAAAATACTAAGTCTGAATTATTTTGTGTAGATGTTCGACTTTGAAGAGCAGATTGAATTTTCGATTTCTATATGTCTACTTTGAGGATCAGAACTCCCATAAGTATGGGTGAGGAAGGCATGTCTTGGGAGACATGTCTCATGGAGACACGTCTTCATGATCGACATGTCTCACGAGTAGATGTGTCTATTGACATTAATTCTTTTAGCCGTCGATTAGCCTCTTAAAATAAATCTAATATAATACGTATGCAATTTGATTTAGTTCGATCTAAATGTATAAATTTTATTTATATCCTCAAAATGGAGATCGAAAAACTATACTTGAATAAAGCGATTGGATTAAATGATGATAATGAATAAATGCAATCATCATTTGCATCTGACCAATGCTATCAGGTTTCAACACTCCCTCTTAGCTAGGGAAGATAACTCCAATCAAGTATATAGTGATATCTCCTTACTCGTGATATCAGAAGATATGAAATGCTTCTGAAAGTGTCAAGTCACTACATTCTTCATAACACATCTTCATTATGGTATGTGCACTGACATCAAGTCTCATGATGTCTACCATAAAATTCATGGCATATCCACGGATACATTTATCCACTATGATTATCTCATAAGGATCATAATGATCTTCAACTGATATCAAGTCTCATGATATCTATCAACAATGTCCAAGAGATACTATCATGACATATCCACAGATATCAAGTCATATGATATCTATCATGATAGTTCAACTAATCATTGTAGAGTCGTCACTTTACAATGTCAAATACAAGTGTTCATTATTAGAAAGATCGTCACCTTTCAATAATGTACACAAGGGGAGAGAGGGCCCATAAAGTCACGGAGTGACACACTTGACAAAAGAGTTTACACATTAAACATCTTTTAAATACATTAGTACAAAATAAACAATTTGAATCTCAATTTAAATAACAAATTACATTTCAACCATACCAAGTTTCTTCCTCAGAATGTTTGTTGTTTGATCATTTGTACTAATATAGTCCAACTGG
Source organism: Sequoiadendron giganteum (assembly GCA_007115665.2). NCBI lineage: Eukaryota > Viridiplantae > Streptophyta > Pinopsida > Cupressales > Cupressaceae > Sequoiadendron > Sequoiadendron giganteum. The sequence continues at coordinate 597,004,318 of CM021102.1, read as the reverse complement.
ATCACATTCCTTTCTACCATGTCTTTTACATAGTGGTAAGGAATCTCAATATGCTTTGATCTATCATGGAATACAAGATTTACTAAAGCTTAATGCAACTCTGATTATTACAATGGATAATAGTAGGATTCAAGGGCTCATTAAATAATCCCACAAGTAATTTCTGGAGCCATATTGCTTCTCTTGCCCCCATAGAGGCTGCAATATATTCAACTTCTGGTGAGCTTTGTGCCATTGAAGACTGTTTCCTGCAGATCCAAGAGATCATAGCTGATCCAAAACTGAAGCAACATCCTGATGTGCTTTTTCAATCGGTTACACTTCCAGCCCAATTTGAATCAGAGTATCCATGTAAGTCTAGTTGGACATTTATGTATTTGAGACCATATCCAATAGTACTTTGAAGGTATCTCAAGATGTGTTTCACAGCAAGAAGGTGAATTTCCTTTGGTTCACACATGCACTGGCTTAGGGCATTCACTGCATAGCAAATATCAGGTCTGGTGTTAACCAAGTACATTAATGATCCAATTATCTATCTATAGAGAGTAGGATCTACAAATTTTGATTTTGCTGTTGCTTCTTTCAATTTGTGTAAGTTGGTTTCCATAGGTGTCGACATGGGTCTACAGTCCAACATCCCAAATGTCTTTAGAATATCAATAGTGTACTTTCCTTGATTTAGGGTGATGCCATCTGACTTCTGCCAGACTTCTAACCCCATAAAGTAATGTAAAATGCCCAAGTCTTTCATGTCAAATTCTGAAGTCAGGTCCTTTTTACCTTGAGCAATAAGGTGATCTTCTCCTGTTATCAGCAGGTCATCAACATATAAAATTATTATTTGCTTATCACCTTTAATTACCTTAAAATAGAGATTTGGATCTGCATCATTCTTGGAGAATCCTAGTCCCAAGAGATAGCTGTCAATTTTTTCATACCCGGCCCTGGGAGCCTATTTAAGTCCATATAGAGCTTTCTTCAATCTGCATACATGTGAGTGTTATGTATCACAAAACCTTCAGGTTGCTCTAGATAGACTTTTTCTTCAATGGCCCATTCAGGAAGGCAGTTTTCACATCCATTTGATGGATCTTCCAGCCTTTAGCTGCTGCAATAGCTATTACTGCTCTCACAGAGGTGTACCGAGCAACACATGCAAATGTCTCTTCATAATCAATACCTTCCTTTTGTGAGAAACCTCTGGCCACAAAACGTGCCTTGTGTTTTTCTATACTGCCATCAACAACATGTTTGATTTTGAAGAGCCATTTGGAAGAGACAACAGATTTCTCTTTTGGCCTAGGTACTATATCCCATACATCATTTTTCAAAATAGACCGATACTCTTCTGTCATTGCATCTTTCCACACTTGATGTTTGAAAGCTTCCGCAACACTAGTAGGTTCTGAATTAATGATCTCGTTCATTAAGGCAACATAGCTTGAGAATCTTTTGGGTCTCTTACTTTCTCTAAAAGTTCCTTTGGGTGTTGTATGATTCTCAACTTCTTTAATCATCTTCCTAGCCCAAAGAGGTCTCTTTTTGTTGTTGTCATTTGGATCCTCTTCTAGAGCAGTTTGGTTTCCATTAATGATTTCTTCAGGATAATCCCTCTGAATCTCAGGAGCAAGCTCCTCTTCTAAGTCTTTAGGAGGATCTTGAAATTCTATCTCACTTGAACTCTTTGCCCTTTTGAAGGCAATGTCTTCCTCAAATATGACATCTCTACTTAGTTCAATTTGTTTATGCCCGGATATGTATATTTTGTAGGCTTTTGAAGTTTCGCTATATCCCACAAATACCCCTTTCTTTCTAGAAGGTTCTAGTTTGGATCTCTTTTCTTTAGGTACATGAATGTAGATAGGGCAACCAAAGATCCTTAAGTGACTTATGTCAGGTTTAATACCAGTAAATGCTTCTTCAGGAGTTTTGTTATCTAGATGTGAGTGGGGACATCTATTTTGGATGTAGACAGTTGTCCTAGAGGCTTCTGCGCAAAATGAGGTTTCAATGTTTTGGTCAAACAACAATGCTCTAGATTCTTCTACAATTGTTCTATTTTTCCTCTCATTAACACCATTTTGTTGAGGGTTGTAGGCTACTGTAAACTCCCTCTTAATCCCAACATTTACACAAAATTCCTTAAAGATTTCTAAGGTGTATTCCTTCCCATTATCTGTTCTTAAGATTTTGATTTTCTTCCCAGAGAATTTTTCTGTAAGTGCTTTGAACTCTTTAAACCTTTGAAGGATTTCTATTGACTCTTTACACTTAAGAAAATATATCCAGGTCTTCCTAGAGAAGTCATCTACAAATATTACATAATATAAGAATCCCGCCATGGAGGGTACAAACATGGGTCCACATAAGTCAGAGTGTACTAATTCTAATACAGTTTTGGTTTTACTCAAACTATTTTGGAAGGTTCTCTTTGTATTCTTTCCTAGGGCACACCCTCTGCATGTTCCTTCATGGATTTGTTTCAGTTTGGGCAATTCTGTTACTAATTTTTCTATAGAAGGTAGGGCGCGGAAGTGAAGATGTCCTAATCTTTGATGCCAAATTTCATTTGAATCAGAGGTCTCATGAATAAGAGCTTGTTTAGGATCCATGCACAGTTTGTAGAGATATCCTTGTCTTACTCCTATAGTTTGTGCTTTCTTCAAATTGGAGTTCTTTGGCCATGCCAGAACTTTACCATCCATAAAGGTTACCCTCTATCCGTTGTCTTCAAGAGCAAAAATGGATATTAGGTTCCTTTTTATTCCTGGTACAAACAATACTCCGGTGAGTTGTTGAGAGAGGCCAAACTTCAAATTTATGGTGCAAATTCCAACCCCTCTTACTAGATGTGCAAAATCATCCCCAATAGTCATTTCTTCGTCAGATTCTTCTTTCATAGTATCTAGGTGTTCTCTGAACCCTGTTATGTGCTAGATGAACCACTATCAATTACCCAATTGTTGTCTTGGTTTGATACTTGACTTGATAGTGCTGAGTAGAAGACAAATTTCTCAAAGTCATAGTCTGTATTTGTTTTTCCAACTTTAGCAAAGGATGCTTGTTGTTTTGTTCTCTTAGGACACTTCATTGCATAGTGTTTGTATTGATCACATCTGAAACATTGTATTTGAGAAATGTCTTTCCTCTTCTTAAATGATCCTTTTCCATAAGAATTTCTCTTTCTTTTGAATGACCCTTTCCCATAAGAATTCTTCTTACCCCTTTTATGAGAATTTGTGTTTAGTACATGAATATCCTCGTCTATGGGTTTCTGATTGTTTCCTTTAGTTGAGAGTCTTGTTTCTTCTTGTAAGTAGTCAGTTCTCAGCCTATCAAATTTAGGGAGTTTAGATCTCGCACTTATTCCTTGACCAAATGACTCCCATGAGTTTGGTAGGCCTCCTAGAGCTATCAGTGTTAACTCTTTGCTATCAATTTGATATCCAATTGTTGACAGATGATCTCTTAGTTCAGTGATTCTCATGAAGTATGCATTAATGGACTCTCCTTTGTTTATTTGAACATGGTTAAGTTGCCTCTTTAAAGCAAGGGTCTTACTAGTGTTGTTTATTTCAAAGGTGCTCTCAAGGGATTTAAACATTAGGTATGCTGTCTCATGTTTTGACATAATGGGTACTATGTGGTCCCTAACTGCATCTACTAAAATTTTCATAGCTTTCTCATTGTTCTCAATCCATTGAGTTTATCTGGATCATCCTTAGGTTCTCTCTTGTTTTCTTTCACAAATGAGTCTAACTTATTTTCTTTTAGAATCATCATGATTCTGAATTTCCATGATGTAAAGTTGTTTTCACCTTCAAGACAATCCTCAAATCTGATCACACTTGACATTATGAAGAATGTAATGTGCCTTATTATTTCAAAAAAATACGATTTTAAATAATCTGATATTTTAATTGGATCTTCCTAATGTGGCTCTGATACCATTTAAATGTTTGATCAAATCTATCAGATTATATCTTCTTAAAATCTGAACCAGAAATAAGGATGTTGATGTCAACGTTATTCTTTAAGTCTCTATAAAATACTAAGTCTGAATTATTTTGTGTAGATGTTTGACTTTGAAGAGCAGAATAAATTTTCGATTTCTATATGTCTGCTTTGAGGATCGGAACTCCCATAAGTATGGGTGAGGAAGGCACGTCTTGGGAGACGCATCTCATGGAGACACGTCTTCATGATCGACATGTCTCGTGAGCGGATGTGTCTATTGACATTAATTCCTTTAGCCGTCGATTAGCCTCTTAAAGTAAATCAAATATAATACATATGCAATTTGATTTAGTTCGATCTGAATGTATAAATATTATTTATATCCTCAAACTGGAGATCGAAAAACTATACTTGAATAAAGCGATGGATTTAAATGATGATAATGAATAAATGCAATCATCATTTGCATTTGATTGATGCTATTAGGTTTCAACAAAAACAACTTGAGTTGCAAGGATGGGAGCACTTTTCACTATTCACCTTATGATTTTCAGTTGCTATTCACTTTTCACTATTTCATTAAAGCAACCTTCATATTTTCACTTTATCTCTGGATTCATCAACTGAAATCCAAACTAAAAGGCTCGTAAGGTTCCTAGCTAGACTCCATAGCCCTCGGTTGGGTCCCCTAACCATGCTGCTGACCTATAGGAACCCTAATATTAGGCCAACCTCTGCTATAGATTGAGCTGTCTAAGGAAGGGACATTACACTTGATGAGCTTGCACACATTGCTGTAGTTTCTGTGAAGGAATCAATTGCAACCACACTTGTAGTAGCCCCTTTAGTACTCAAACCACCATAGGATGTAAGCCTTCTTCTTCATCTTAGCCCTCTTGTTTCTAGAAGGAATCATGATATCAGATAGCAGCGCCATGCTCAGACTTAGCTAATACAAACCTCCATCCTCCAAAATGAAGTAAGATTGGTTGCATTAATCTCATTGATTTAGTATGCAATCCTAGATTGAGTTATTCCATTACCTAAACAAGATAGCCATGGCCATTCATCTAGTCCTCTCCTCGACATGATGTTTTCCTCACGCTAAATACATTCCCTTTTTTGGTCATTTGCACAAGAATGGTCACAAGCATTTCAATTTTTTTAGCATTTGCTCCCAAATGGCGTTTTAACTACCAGAAACCCTTCACCTTCTGTTGACATGCCAAGAGACACTCTCTTTTTGGCTGTTTTAATCAAAATGTGGTAGTTTTGTCAATTGTGCAATTACTGTTAAGTTTTGGCTGCATGCATGACATTTTATTCTGTCACCTTACATGATTTTTTATAAGATCTCAAACTAGCTTCTATACCAAATATTTTTGCACTTTTCCCAATATTTGCTAGATAGGCATTTTGTCAAACAGTTTGAAAATTCATGAAGTTATATCCAGCTACTGCTGCAACAATTTGCAAGGACTGAAATGTATTTTCTTTATCAAAATTCTACATTAACTCATAGTACACATTTTATGATACACTCGCCATACACTTCATGTGCCATTAAAGATCAGATTTCAAAATGGATATTGAAGTACAAACAGATTACAGAGGCAATATATATTAATTTTCTGTTACTCACAGTTTACCAAACTCCAATGCCTGACTGGTTGCTGGTCCATGTTAATGACTCCTCCAGTTACCACGCACTTCCTCCAGCCGCCTGGAAATTCTCACAAATACTGTGCCAATAATGTAGCAGTTCTAGTGTGCTGGACAGCAAAGTATAGTTTTTCTATTTAACAGCAGCAATTATAGGCTCCATGACCCCTCCAAAAAGCTTCACATGCTAGAATTGGGAAGAAGATATCGCTCAGCAGATTGAAAAAAGTCCACACCAGCTATACTTCTTCCATGCATATACCAATCCCACAACCCATGAATTAAATATGAAATTGGATTTATACTCTTTAGCTTCCCTCACATGGGACATCACTCCTATAGTTTGCATCGACCAGAAAATAAGTTTCCAAAGCCCACATCACACATGATATTTAGGATTATAATCTTCAATTTGGTTAAAATCTTCATATAGCACTAACAACTTATTTCTCCAACTATTTCTATGATGCCTCTAGATTTGTCCTCTTCATTTTCCCACAATGCCTCTGGTTTTCATCACCCATTCCCACAAAATCAAATCGACCATACTCTCATGTAAAATCTTCAAGCCCCTTTAAACTGTAAAATTTGTCTTGGGACAATACTTCACAAATTTCGTATTCTTCAATTGTGCCTGCAACTTGTCCTCCAAAATCATTTATCAAAAGATTTGGCAATAAACCCTTTTCGATCAAACCTAACAATCACCACAATAAAGCACCAACATAGATTCAAAATGAATCTATCAGCAATCAATCAAAGATCTTTTACCACCGTGGATGATATTCCTTATGAGGGTTTTCATCCTCACAAAGTTCTTGGATGAGCAAAGTTCAAACCAGCAGCATAAACCTTTCTCAAGTCCTGCATCATGCAAAATGAGCTCCAAAAGTTATTTTATTTCCTTCCCAAAACCCAATGCCTCTCTTTGGGAATAAAATAATACTTTTTTTTAATTAATTCCCTTATGTCACCTTTTCCATAAAGTGAGTCACTTTTAATATTTAAATAAACACTTAAAGTGTAACTTTATAATAAAATATTATAACTTAAGCATTTATTTAAAATCATCCATCTGACTTATAGAAAGCACCGTCATAGCATCAGATACTGAAATTGAATGTGCCAAGGCGTAACTGTCGCCAAGAGACAAAGTTGATGCTGAAACGGTGCCTTTATAAAAATAGCAATGAGCTCCAAGAAATGTGGAGCACAAACCAAATGTTTGAAAATGCTTCTGTAAGCGTCATCGTAAAACATGCTGACAACTTAGCTCAATGCCACAAATAAAATTGGAATTATGCCAAACTACACCACTCCAAGAGCTGTGGAGCTCCCTTAACAACCCAATTAGCCTGCAGGAACCCATGGAATATACTAGCGATTGACAAAGCTGGCTAGGCTCAAGAAGGGGACATTACATTTTTACACTGCTAGAATCTGCCAAAAACATCATCATTATTTATCTACAAACTTGCTGCATTGTTGCAAACTAATCATTGTCCTAATAGAAATGCTCCGACAACTCCAAACTATTGTGATAGGATAAACTAGAGTAGAGACAACGCTATAACTGTAATGTCCCCAATCAGGGAACCTTGGGAAATAGACAATTTTGTTAATGTGTGCACACTGAAATAATTGAAAAATACAAAACGTAGATGTCAAAACCTACTGAAATTAATGCTAATCAGCGATATGTCAAACTTGCAAACCCTCATCAATCAAAATACAAAATTATGAACAGCAGATCCAACATCTCACAAGCTTATATGAATTTTGGAACCCTCAAATGATGAAAATATGACAAAGTACTAGCAAATCTGATGTACAATAATTGGTAAAATGCACGAAACTCACATGAATCATAGATTATTTATGAGGGTAGATTAGGCTTTTATAACAGAAAATACCCAATTACGAACAACTATTACAACAGAAATCAAATATGAATTGAGGTGCCAAAGTACCTATTAATCCCAAGCTAAATATTTATTAATATGCCCTTGAACAACAATTTATGAAGGCATCTTTTATTTATTTCTAGTGTTCCACGGGGTTTCGAGGACAGGGACGGGGATGGTAGGGGACACGTTTTAGGGACACGGGGATGGGGGGTCTAAGTTTGGGGACTGTTGATAATAAATAGCATCGGTCAGATAAAGGACTTTGATCTTGCATTTGAAACAACTATTAATTAAATGGAGAGACATGCCCCTTGAGCCGACATGTCTCCACTTTGAGGAGACACATCCGCTCATGGGACGTGTCCACTTTGATATAAATATCTACTCCTTCCTCTCTTAAACAATATGGAAATTAATAGATGTTGTTTACTTGTGAGAATCGACAGTTACAAAAAGAAGAATTTAATCATTTCATCAACATGGTATCAAAGCCACGGTAGGAAAGATTTGATTAAATTCAAGTCAGATAAGATCGTAGCTTTCATCTCTCGCCTTTCACATTAGAATCCCTCTCTACCTTCGGATATGAGTTCAGACAACATTCGGAAACGTTGGCCATGTTGTCGAGTCTGCATCTGAAGCTTGAGGGATTGATATTTACTATTCCCGTGAAATCATGATGTTACCAGGTGATTTCATATATATTATATCGAATTAAAAAGATGAGTCTTAGTACTTCTAAGAATCAATATCTATCAACCGACAGGCATAGGAAATTTCGAAATTATATTGCTATCGCTCAATGGTTGAGGGAAGTTGGGCCCAATATAGGACAAGAGGAAAGTCGAGCTCTTGAGAAGACGTCGATATATAAATCTGCTGTTATTCGGGCTGGGAGGAGTCACGCATCCTACAAATATTCATTACTATCGGGACTTGTCTCTCTGTGTGCTAGGCACGGAAATTAACTATCATCTTAGTCGATGATAAGACATAATTGTATAAACTAAAGAAAAGCCAAAAGGAGTCTATCAAATTTGAAGAGGGGATTCACATTTGATATCACTGTTAGTTGCTTGAAGGAGAAGACGACAAATATTAATTTGTCTCAATCGGAAGCATCCAGGGAGCCGTCTAATTATTAAAGGAGGCGGGAGCTTCTCGAAGGGAATAATGAGTCCGCTAATGGCTGGAAATTGCTAGTGGAATTGATATTTTCTTTATAGACGCCTCTGCAGTATGAAGTTTTGATCATGCAGATGATTGACAATGATATATTGAAATTTGTCGTGAAAATTATTTAGTCAAGCCGCTAATATTTCGTGTCTTCATCCTGAAATAAATAAATACATATATAAAATGTGTACCAATGCATTGTGGAGTGATATACAATATTCATCTCTCTGATTTGCAATTGAGAGACTCCATCTAGATTCGTGGCTTCTTCAAGGTAAAGTTGTCCATCTCTAAGTAAGTCAAATTGAGAGTTGTTTGCATTTCCCGTGAGGAGTCGGGCTTCTTCAAGATAAACTGGCGAAAGTCCTCCCAGGCGATGGTTACAATATTTTAAGTCTCCCGAAGAATTAAATTAGTCGGGCTCTTTCTTAAAGTGATGAATTTGTGAAGGAGTCACGAAAGTTAATATTAGATCTGTAACCTGGGCGTTCACCATCATAAAGCCGTCGATCACTGAGAGGAGCTCTCCTCATACTAGCTTTCTACCATCTGGGCAGAGATCTTCGTGTAAAGCCTTGGCTGAGCCTTCGACTTTGGCCTTATTGAAAACTACGGGCATGAATGATCTGTAGCTTGTCTTATGTGCATCAGTAAGGAGTAATTAGGATCATGGCTGAATGCATCTACTTGGACTAAGGTCAGGGGCATCGAACATGTGATGTCGATCAGCTAACAATAACTACGATCTTGCTTGGAATTAATCAGATGCGACGCCACTGCTAAGGGCAGAGCTAATTGAGAAGTCCTATATCAGAAAAAGTGCAGACCTAAAAAAAAAAGGAGAGTCTGACTTCATCAAGATAAGTATTTGTTTTTGTTGAATAATGTAGATGTGTTATGGAGAATGTCATGTGACTTGACACTTTCAGAAGCATACCATATCTTCTGATATCACGAGTTAGGTGATATCACTTTTCTTGATGGAAGTTATCCTCCCTAGTTAAAAAGGGAGTGTTGAATAATGAAGATGTGTTATGGAGAATGTCATGTGACTTGACACTTTCAAAAGCATACCATATCTTCTGATATCACGAGTTAGGTGATATCACGTTTACTTGATGGAAGTTATCTTCCCTAGCTAAGAGGGAGTATTGCATAATAAAGATGTGTTATGAAGAATGTCATGTGACTTGACACCTTGAGAAGCATACCATATCTTCTGATATCACGAGTTAGGTGACATCACTTTATACTTGTTTGAAGTTTATCCTCCTCGCTAAGAGGGGGTGTTGATAATAAATAGCATCATTCAGATAAAGGACTTTGATCTTGTATTTGAAACAAGTATTAATTAAATGGAGAGACATGCCCCTTGAGCTGACATGTCTCCACTTTGAGGAGACACATCTGCTCATGGGACGTGTCTCCCACTGTGATATAAATATCTACTCCTTCCTTAAACGATATGGAAATTAATAGATGTTGTTTACTTGTGAGAATCGACAGTTACAGAAAGAAGAATTTAATCATTTCATCAACAGGGATGGTAGGGGGACGACGGCGAGGGGGCAGCAGGGTGCTGAAATACATATAGTACTCGAAAAAATAGTTATAAAAAGATGTATAATTATAAGAATTATACATCTTTGAGACAACTAGGAGTCCCCCTAGACATCTCAAGGACATCCTAGCATCCTCAAAGTCCTAGTGGCGTCTTGGAGACAATGACATTGGTGGTGGGCTGGTGGGGGGATGTCCCCCCAAGTCTCTGAGATGTCCCCCTCTAGGAAACACAGGGTTTTTTGGGGGGGACGCGTCCCCGTGGAACACTGTTTATTTCATTATCAAATTCACTTACAGCAGTTCATACAATTCTACGGAAGGTACAAACCCTCATGTGTGGCACTAAACTTCTATGGCAGCAACTGGAAAGTGATAAAACAAGTCTGAAACCTTCCTCAAATGGATGCAAATGCCCGTTAACTGTAGACCAAGAAGTTTAACCCTAGAAATCAGCACAATAAAGATGGTACTGTGGCAGCAATACTGTAAAACCCATCAAAATTGGCAACAGCGGATCAACATGGTACAGTGGCTGGAAACATTATATTGAATAAAAAAAATCCTTATAATCAGCAGCAACATATAAATCTCCTCAAAATCAGCATTATGGCTGCTAGGAAACTTGTCTTCAACAGATCAAATGACTGAAATGTTTCATAAACTGTAGCAAAATAATCTAAAACCCTAGATGCAACAAAGGAACAACAGAAAAATGTCTAGAAATCACTAAAGATCAGCAAACCTCAAGCTATATGGTGGCACCAAGGATAGAATGAAGGTTTGAAACAATGATGCAGCAGGTCCAAGGTCGGAGCCCTGGAATGGTGTGTGAACAATAATGAGAATATGAAATCAGCAACTCAAATTTGAATATCAATAGATTTGCTTGCAAATACTCTACCTATCCAATCCTTGATGATCAAATCTTAAATAAATCTCCAACAAATCAACACAACTATTATCCCTTGATAGAATCAGCTCTAATGGATGAGAGGGTTCTCATCCTCATATCCAAATATAAAATCCGAGAGGGTTTTCATCCACCAAATCTCCCTCACCAAGGGTTCTCATCCTTGAATGCTTCAAGCTCCAAATTAGAAAGAATAGTGAAATGACAAATACAGATAATTTGTTTTGAGCAATGTCTTTCAGTTATAGTTGCATTTTGGACCCTCTATTTGAATTTACTTTTCCCTCCAAAGGTACTTTTTAAATTACATCAAGTGGTTAAAAGCACTCTTTCAAGTACATACTAAATGTAAAAAACACTTCTTAATTATTACATAGGCCCTACAATAATATTTAAGTTACCCTTTTGAAAATAAAATGACTGCTGCAACTAAAAATATTATTATTTCTCATATTTTATCTTTAACTTACAAAAAATAAAGAATAAACTATGGGTCCTCAATTAATTCCTTTAATTTTGAGGAGAGAATATGAAAATTGTATATGTAATCAAATCTTTATCAAATAGGATCCTAAGAAATCTAAGGAAACACTAAGGTCTGAAATTCTGTGTGAGAATTCTAAGTCAAAATTAATTTCCAGATTTTTTCTCTTTATGCTGAATGTGCTGATTGCAGAACATTAATAAATTTCAATGTCTACACTCAATGGTTTCCATCATGCTTTATACTAGAGAGGGGAGACACATCTCCACAAATGTACACGCCTCCAAGGAGAGACGCGCCCCATGAGAGGACGTGTCCCTTGAAGGGCGCGGGTTTCTCATAGCCGATTATTACTAATCGGTGGTAAACAAAACAATGTTAGTACGCAGTGATAAGTATAAAGCAAAATTCGATTTATATATGTCGAATTCCATTAATTTGAATTTCTCATTTTTCAGAAATATTAAATGATGAGTAATTTCGATCATATATAAATGATGATGATGCTTTCAGCAATCATCATTCATATCTGACTGAAGCTACCATATATCAACACTCCCTCTTAGCTAGGGAAGATATTTCAAATCAAATAAGTAGAGATATCACGTTCACACGTGATACCGAAGATATGGTATGTTTTATTCAATATTGTCAAGTCACATGACATTTTTCATAACACATCTTCATTATGGTATGTGCACTGACATCAAGTCACATATGATGTCTACCATAATTCGTGGCATATCCACGGATATAAATATCCACCATGATTATCTCTTAAGGATCACAATGATCTACATATGACATCAAGTCCCATGATATCCATCAAAGTGTCCAAGAGATACCATCATGACATGTCCACAGATATCAAGTCACATGATATCTATCATGATAGTTTATCATTGTAGAGTCGTCACTTTACAATGTCAAATACAAGTGTTAATTATTAGAAAGATCGTCACCTTTCAATAATGTACACAAGGGGAGTAGGCCCATAAGGTCATGGAGTCACACACATGACAAAAGAGTTTACACATTAAACATCTTTATATATAAGTACAATTTATAAACAATTTGTATTTCAAACATAAATATCAAATTACATTTCAACCATGTTAATGGATGATAGCTTCGGTTAGATATGAATGACAGTGATGCAAGTATCATTGTCATTCATGAGTGATCGAAATTATCATTCATGTTATGATATTTCTAAAGGAAACATTTAAAATCGAAATTATGAGCATTCATATAAATTCGATCATTCCCGTGATATTATATTCTGCATTCATGTGAAATCGGAATTCTCTTATATCATCCGCCATCATATAGAAGGTTATACGTGTGAGTATATACTTAACAAATGAGTTGTTAAACCTGCACCCTAAAGGACGCGTCCCATGAGTGGACGTGCCTCCACTTGTGGAGACATGTCCTCTCATGAGGCGCGCCTCTTAGGGACGGTCTCCTTCCTTACTTATGGTGGTTCCTCATTCAATATGCAAACATAGAAATCGGACAATGTTCTGCAATCAGCACATTCAATAAATAATTCATATCTGGAAATCGAAATCTGAAGAATCGAAAATCTGAACATAGAGAATAAAATTTATTTGTCTTAGGAAGTTTCTCATACAGTTTTCTTGACTTCAACTCAATCTTAGTATTGTATTAGGATCCCTTTAGTGAACAGATTTGATTACACTTACATGGTATCAGAGACACGTTGTGCGAATCCAAATCAAATCTAAAATCAGATTGCTCAAAAGAAATTCGTATTTTCTAAATCCAATTCACATCACATTCTTCATAATGTCTATTGTGATCAGATTTGAAAATCATCTTACAAGAGCAAATAAACTAGTATCACTTATGAGAGAAACTATTAGGGAACTAGTGGCTGAACCTAAGAAAACTGAGAACCTTGTGTTCTACACAGCCCTTTCTAATCAAGTATCTGACAACACTCAAAATTGGGTAATTGATAGTGGTTCATCCAGACAAATCACAGGGTTCAGAGAACACCTAGACTCCATGATTGAAAAGTTTGATGAAGAAGTAACCATTGGGGATGATTTTGCATACCCTGTAAAAGGGGTTGGAACATGCTCTATCAAATTGAAATCTAAGATTTCTCTACAACTCATTGGAGTCCTATTTGTACCTATCCATCTCTGCCCTTGAAGACAATGGCTACAGAGTTACATTCATAGATGGAAAAGTTCAAGTATGGCCTAAAAACTCAACTATCAAGAAAGCACAAACTATAGGCATAAGACAAGGGTACCTTTACAAACTTTGCACTGAGGTTAAACAAGCCCTTACCCTTGACACTATTGATTCGAATGAAATCTGGCATAGAAGACTAGGTCACCTTCATTTTCGTGCCCTACCTTCTATGGAAAAACTTGTTACTGGCCTACCCAAGCTAAAACTATCTCATGAGGGAACTTGTAAAGGTTGTGCCCTAGGAAAGAATACTAAAGGATCTTTCCAGAATAGCCTAAGTAAAACCCTTAATGTATTAGAACTATAGTTACAAGACTCGGACTCGCCTCGGACTCGGCAAGCCGATTTTTGACTCGGGCTCGGACTCGGAGCCTAGACTCGCCCAAGACTCGGCAAAGACTCGGCAAATAGAAAAACCCTTGAAATTTAGAGATTTTTAAGGATTTAAAGCTTGTTTCATGCACCCTTTAGTGAATAAACCTCAAATACACAATAACATCATGAAATAGAAACTACTATGATCCTATACACAAACATATATCGATCACATAAGTATAAACGCAAATTTTAGCTGAAGGAAATAACACATTCAGATATATAAATATTGTCAAATGTATACAAAACTCATGGAATATGAAATCCATGGCATCAAAACAAATATCAAAACTAAAAAAATAAGTCTATGGCTCAGAAGAGCTTGCATTACTCATCCCAATATCACGACAAGTCATGCGCTAGTGTCTAAGTTAGGTCCTAGATGATGATGTAGCCATGATATTTGCTTGTGTCTCAATGATTGGTGTGTATATTCAAGTGAGGATTTTATTATTAAAATTTTATTGAAGCCTTCAAGACTGCATGTTTTGTTGTCTAATGTATGAATTTTGAAACAAGATAATCCTTGATTATGGCTTTGACTATGAAAGATGCAAAGATTTGCAATAGGGGATATGTATTTTGTAGGTTTTTATGATCATGATTCATCATTGGCCTATAACATGCTTAGACCTATAGTTTGATGAGGGTCTGGGGGAAACGCCCCAACGGGGTCAAGGGGCAGTGCCCCTTGTGGGGGTCTGGGGGCAGTGCCCCCAGCGGGGTCAAGGGGCAGCGCCCCTTGCGGGGGTCTGGGGGCAGCGCCCCTCGCAGAGTCCCGGGGCAGCCCAAATGAAGACCTTCAAAACCACACAAACCTTCATGGCGCACACCATTTATTTTAAAAATTTGAAAAAAAAAAGAATGCAATTTTTTTAAAAAAATTTTAATCAAAATGGCCGAGTTTGGGGCACGAGACTCGGTGAGTCCGGCGAGTCTGCCGAGTCCGGCGAGTCCAGCGAGTCTCGGTGAGTACTCGGCAATCGAGTCTCTGGGACTCGTTTAGGGTCACCCGCCTCGGGACTCGCGAGTACTCGCCGAGTTTGGGCAAGTCTTGTAACACTGATTAGAACTAGTTCACTCTGATCTTTGTGGACCCATGTCTGTACCTTCTAAAGCAGGATTTCTATACAATGTTATATTTGTAGATGACTTCTCTAGGAAAACCAGGATCTATTTCCTTAAATGCAAAGAGTCAATAGAAATCCTCAAAAGGTTCGAAGAGTTTAAAGCCCTCACTGAAAACTTCTCCGGAAAGAAAATAAAAACCTTAAGGACAGACAATGGAAAAGAATATACCTCTGAGATCTTTAAAGAATTCTGCATGAGTGCCGGAATTAAGAGGGAATTCACTGTCGCCTACAATCCTCAGCAGAATGGGGTTGCTGAGAGAAAAAATAGAACCATTGTAGAAGCTGCTAAAGTAATGTTGCTAGACCAAAACATTGAAACATCTTTCTGGGCAGAAGCCTCTAGGACTGCTGTCTATATCCAAAATAGATGTCCTCATTCTCATCTTGATAACAAAACTCCTGAAGAAGCCTTTACCGGCATAAAATCTGACATTAGCCATCTTAGGATTTTTGGCTGCCCTGTCTATATTCATGTACCCAAAGAGAAGAGATCCAAACTAGAACCTTCTGGAAAGAAGGGAGTATTTGTGGGTTATAGTGAAACCTCCAAAGCTTACAGAATATTCATACCCGGGCAGAAACAAATTGAGTTGAGCAGAGATGTCATCTTCGAAGAAGACATTGCATTCAAGAGGGCAAGAAGTACGAGTGAAACAACAATCTATTTCCCTAGGATACCTGAAATGGAACCTGCTCCTGAGATTCAGAGGGAGCACCCTGAGGAAATGCCACTTGAATCTCCTACCACTTCAAATGAGGACACAAATGACATTGACAGAAAGAGACCACTTTGTGCAAGGAAGATGATCAAAGAAGCAGAGGATCATGCAACACCTAAAGGAATGTTCAGAGAGAGTAAAAGACCTAAACGTTTCTCTAGCTATGTTGCCCTAATGAACAACATCATAAACTCTGAACCTGCCAGTATTACAGAAGCCTTCAGACATCAAGCTTGGAAGGATGCAATGATAGAGGAGTACCAGTCCATAGTAAAGAATGATGTATGGGACAGAGTGCCTAGACCAAAAAAGAAATCTATTGTTTCTTCTAAATGGCTCTTGAAAATCAAGCATGCTGTTGATGGCAGTATAGAAAAACATAAAGCACGTTTCGTGGCTAGGGGTTTTTCTCAAAAGGAAGGCATTGATTACGAAGAAACATTTGCACCTGTTGCCCGTTATACATCAGTAAGAGCAGTATTAGCCATTGCAGCAGCCAAAGGATGGAAGATCCATCAAATGGATGTGAAAACTGCTTTCCTGAATGGAACCATCGAAGAGGAAGTCTATCTGGAACAACCTGAAGGTTTTGTGATACATAAATCTAACTCACATGTGTGCAGGCTCAAGAAAGCTCTCTATGGACTTAAACAGGCTCCCAAGGTCTGGTATGAAAGAATTGACAGCTATCTCTTGGGATTAGGATTTTCCAAGAATGATGCTGACTCCAATCTCTACTTCAAGGTAATCAAAGGTGATATGCTTATAATTATTTTGTATGTTGATGACCTGCTGATAACAGGAGAAGATCACCTCATTGCTCAAGGGAAACAAGATCTAATCTCTGAATTTGACATGAAAGACTTGGGTATTCTTCACTACTTCCTCGGTTTGGAAGTATGGCAGAAATCAAAAGGTATTATACTAAATCAAGGGAAATATACTATTGACATTCTGAAAAGATTTGGAATGTTGGACTATAGACCAATGTCTACACCCATGGAAACCAACCTTCACAAATTGAAAGAAGCAGCAGCAAAATCCAAATGTGCAGATCCGACCCTTTACAGACAGATGATTGGATCCTTGATGTATCTGGTTAACACCAGACGTGATATTTGCTATGCTGTAAATGCCCTCAGCCAGTTCATGTGTGAACCCAAGGAAATTCACTTGATGGCTGTAAAACATATTTTTAGATATCTTCAAGGCACCATTGGATATGGTCTTCATTACAGAAATGATCCACTAGATCTACATGGGTACTTAGATTCAGATTGGGTTGGGAGTGTAACTGATCGAAAGTGCACATTAGGATGTTGCTTCAGTTTGGGATCAGCTATGATCTCCTAGATTTGCTGAAAACAATCGTCAGTTGCACAGAGCTCAACGGAAGCTGAATATATTGCAGCCTCAATGGGAGCAAGAGAAGCAGTGTGGCTTAGTAAATTGCTTGTGGGACTCTTTGGTGAGCCCTTGAATCCTACGATTATTCATTGTGATAATCAGAGTTGTATAAAGCTCTCTGTGAATCTTGTCTTGTGAATCCTGTCTTTCATGATAGATCTAAACACATTGAGATCCCCTATCATTATGTGAGAGATATGGTGGAAAGGAAAGTGATTCAGTTGGAGTATATTAGTACAAATGATCAAACTGCAGACATTCTCACCAAGCCTCTCTCCCGGATCAAGGTAGAGCACTTCAGGAAGAAACTTGGTATGGTTGAAATGTAATTTGTTATTTATGTTTGAAATACAAATTGTTTATAAATTGTACTAATATATAAAGATGTTTAATGTGTAAACTCTTTTGTCATGTGTATGACTCCATGACTTTATGGGCCTACTCCCCCTGTGTGCATTATCGAAAGGTGACGATCTTTCTGATAATGAACACTTGTATTTGACATTGTAAAGTGACGACTCTACAATGATGAACTATCATGATAGACATCATGTGACTTGATATCTGTGGACATGTCATGATAGTATCTCTTGGACACCTTGATGGATATCATGAGACTTGATATCGTCATTGTGATCCGTAAGAGATAATCATGGTGGATGATTATATCCGTGGATATGCCATGAATTATGGTAGACATCATGTGACTTGATGTCAGTGCACATACCATAATGAAGATATGTTATGGAGAATGTCATGTGACTTGACACTCTCAGAAGCATATCATATCTTCTAATATCACGAGTTAGGTGATTTCACTTTTGGAAGTTATTCTTCCTAGTTAAAGAGGGAGTGTTGAAATAATGAAGATGTGTTATGAAGAATGTCATGTGACTTGACAACTTTGAGAAAACATATCATATCACGTGTGAAGGTGATATCTTGACTTATTTGATTTGAAATATCTTCCCTAGCTAAGAGGGAGTGTTAATGGATGATAGCTTCGGTCAGATATGAATGACAATGATGCAAGTATCATTGTCATTCATGAGTGATCGAAATTATCATTCATGCTATGATATTTCTAAAGGAAACATTTAAAATCGAAATTATGAGCATTCATATAAATTCGATAATTCTCGTGATATTATATTCTGCATTCATGTGAAATCGGAATTCTCTTATGTCATTTGCCATCATATAGAAGGTTATAAGTGTGACTATATACTTAACAAATGAGTTGTTAAACCCGCACCCTAAAGGACGCGTCCCATGAGTGGACGTGCCTGCACTCGTGGAGACACGTCCTCTCATGAGGCGCGCCTCTTAGGGACGGTCTCCTTCTTTACTTATGGTGGTTCCTCATTCGATATGCAAACATAGAAATCGGACAATGTTCTGCAATCAACACATTCAATAAATAATTCATATCTGGAAATTGAAACCTGAAGAATCGAAAATCTGAACATAGAGAATAAAATTTATTTGTCTTAGGAAGTTTCTCATACAGTTTTCTTGACTTCAACTCAATCTTAGTATTGTATTAGGATCCCTTTAGTGAACAGATTTGATTACACTTACAAACCATACCAAGTTTCTTCCTGAAGTGCTCTACCTTGATTCGGGAGATAGGCTTGGTGAGAATGTCTGCAGTTTGATCATTTGTACTAACATACTCCAACTGGATCACTTTCCTTTCCACCATGTCTCTTACATAATGATAGGGGATCTCAATGTGCTTAGATCTATCATGGAAGACAGGATTTACAAAGAGTTTGATGCAACTTTGATTATCGCAATGAAAAATTGTAGGATTCAAGAGCTCACCAAAGAGTCCCACAAGCAATTTACGAAGCCAAACTGCTTCTCTTGCTCCCATAGAGGCTGCAATGTATTCAGCTTCTGTTGAGCTATGTGCAACTGAAGACTATTTTCTACAAATCCAGGAGATCATAGCCGATCCTAAACTGAAGCAACATCCTGATGTGCTTTTCCGATCGGTTACACTTCCAGCCCAATCTGAATCAGAGTACCCATGTAAATCTAGTTGGTTATTTTTGTAAAGAAGACCATATCCAATAGTGCCTTGAAGATATCTCAAAATATGTTTCACAACCATTAAGTGAATTTCCTTTGGCTCACACATGAACTAGCTGAGGACATTCACTGCATAGCAAATATCAGGTTTGGTGTTAACCAGATACATCAAGGATCCAATCATCTGTCTATAAAGGGTTGGATCTGCACACTTGGATTCTGTTGCTGCTTCTTTCAGTTTGTGAAGGTTGGTTTCCATAGGTATAGACATTGGTCTATAGTCCAACATTCCAAATCTCTTCAGAATATCAATAGTATACTTCCCTTGGTTTAGTATAATGCCCTCTGATTTCTGCCATACTTCCAAACCTAGGAAGTAGTGTAGAATGCCCAAGTCTTTCATGTCAAATTCATAAATTAGATCCTGCTTTCCTTGAGCAATGAGGTGATCTTCTGCTGTTATCAGCAGGTCATCAACATATAAAATAATTATTAGCATATCACCTTTGATTACCTTGAAGTAGAGATTGGAGTCAGCATCATTCTTGGAAAATCCTAGTACCAAGAGATAGCTGTCAATTCTTTCATACCAGACCCTGGGAGCCTGTTTAAGTCCATAGAGGGCTTTCTTCAGTTTGCACACATGTGAGTCAGGTTTATGTATCACAAAACCTTCAGGCTGTTCGAGATAGACTTCCTTTTCAATGGTTCCATTCAGGAAGGCAGTTTTCACATCCATTTGATGGATCTTCTAGCCTTTAGCTGCATCAATGGCTAATACTGCTCTCACCAATGTGTAGCGGGCAACAGGTGCAAATGTTTCTTCATAATCAATGCCTTCCTTTTGAGAAAAACCTCTTTCCACAAAACGTGCTTTATGTTCTTCTATACTGCCATCAGCAGCATGCTTGATTTTGAAGAGCCATTTGGAAGAGACAACATATTTCTCTTTCGGTCTAGGCACTATATCCCATACATCATTCTTTAGAATGGACTGATATTCCTCCGTCATTGCATCCTTCCATGTTTGATGTCTGAAAGCTTCTATAACACTGATAGGTTGTGAGTTTATGATGTTGTTCATTAGAGCAACATAGCTAGAGAACTGTTTGGGTCTTTTACTTTCCCTGAACGTTTCTTTGGGTGCTGCATGATCCTTGACTTCTTTGATCATCTTTCTAGCCCAAAGTGGTCTCTTTCTGCCGTTGTCATTTGTATTCTCATCTAAAATAGAAGGAAGTTCATGTGGCATTTCCTCAAGATGCTCCCTCTGAATCTCAGGAGCAGGTTCCATTTCAGGTACTCTAGGGGAATAGGTTTCTATCTCACTAGAACTTCTTGCCCTCTTGAATGCAATGTCTTCTTCAAAGATGACATCTCTACTCAATTCAATTTGTTTCTGCCCGGGTATGAATATCCTGTAGGTTTTGGAGGTTTCACTATAACCCACAAATACCCCCTTCTTTCCGGAAGGTTCTAGTTTGAATCTCTTCTCTTTGGGCACATGAACATAGACAGGACAGCCAAAAATCCTAAAATGACTAATGTCAGGTTTTATGCCAATAAAGGCTTCTTCAGTAGTTTTGTTATCAAGATGAGAATGAGGACATCTATTTTGGATATAGACAGCAGTCCTAGAGGCTTCTGCCCAGAAAGAAGTTTCAATGTTTTGGTCAAGGAACATTGCCTTAGCAGCTTCTACAATGGTTCTATTTTTTCTTTCAGCAACCCCATTTTGTTGAGGGTTGTAGGCAATTGTGAACTCCCTCTTAATTCCAGCACTCTTGCAAAATTCCTTAAAAATTTCAGAGGTGTATTCTTTCCCATTGTTTGTCCTTAAGGTTTTATTTTCTTTCCGGAGAAGTTTTCATTAATGGCTTTGAACACTTTGAACCTTTTGAGGATTTCTATTGACTCTTTACACTTAAGGAAATAGATCCAGGTTTTCCTAGAGAAGTCATCTATAAATACGACATAGTATAGAAATTCCGCTTTAGAGGGTACAGACATGGGTCCACATAAGTCTGAGTGAACCAGTTCTAACACATTTAGGGTTTTGCTCAAACTATTGGGAAATGATCCCTTTGTATTCTTTCCTAAGGCACAACCTTTACAAGTTCATGAGATGGTTTTAACTTAGGTAAGCCTGTTACAAGTTTTTCCACAGAAGGTAGGGCACGGAAATGAAGGTATCCTAATCTTCTATGCCAAATCTCATTTGAACCAAAGGTGTCAAGGGTAAGGGCTTGTTTAACTTCAATGCATAGTTTGTAAAGGTACCCTTGTCTTACACCTATGGTTTGGGCTTTCTTGATAGTTGAATTCTTAGGCCATGCTAGAACTTTCCCATCCATAAAGGTAACTCTATATCCATTGTCTTCAAGGGCAGAGATGGATATTAGATTCCTCTTTATTCCAGGTACAAATAAGACTCCAGTGAGTTGAAGAGAAAGACCAGATTTCAGTTTGATGGAGCAAGTTCCAACCCTTTTTACAGGGTGTGCAGAATCATCCCCAATGGTTACTTCTTCATCAGTCTTTTCAGTCAAGGTGTCTAGGTGTTCTCTGAATCCTGTGATATGTCTAGAGGAACCACTATCAATTACCCAGTTGTAGGTGTTGTTAGATACTTGACTAGATAAGGCTGTATAGAACACAAAGTTCACAGATTCATGATCTGAATTTGTCTATGCTTATTGCTTTGATCTGTCAGGGCACTTCATTGCATAGTGGCCATATTGATCACATCTAAAGCATTGCACTTGAGAGATGTCTTTCTTTTTAAAAGATCCATTTCCATTAGAATTTCTCTTTCTTTTAAAAGATCCTCTCTTGTAGGAGTTTTTCTTATTCCTCTTATTAGACGTTGTGTTGAGTACATGAATGTCTTCATCTATGTTCTTCTGTTTATTTTCTTTTGTGGAGAGTCTTGTTTCTTTTTGAAGGCAGTCAGTTCTTAGCCTATCAAACTTGGGAAGTTTAGATCTCGCACTTATTCCTTGAACAAATGACTCCCATGAGTTCGGTAGGCCTCCTAGTGCAATTAGAGTTAACTCTTTGCTATCAATCTGATATCCAATTGTGGATAATTGATCCCTTAGTTCAATGATCCTCATGAAGTATGCATTAATTGACTCTCCCTTGTTTATCTAGGCATTGTTGATTTGCCTCTTTAATGTAAGAGTCCTACTAGTGTTATTGATCTCATAGGTACTCTCAAGAGATTTGAACATATGATATGCAGTTTCATGTTTTGCTAGGATGGGCACTATATGATCCCTAACTGCATCTACTAAGATTTTCATGGCTTTTTCATTGTTTTCAATCCATTGAGTTTTCTCAGGTTCAGCCTCTGGTTCCTTTTTATTTTCTCTCACAAGTGAGTGTAATTTATTCTCTTTAATTATCATCATGATTCTAAATTTCCATGATGTGAAGTTGTCTGCTCTTGCAAGACGATCGTCAAATCTGATCACACTTGACATTATGAAAAATGTGATGTGAATTTGATTTTAGAAAATACGAATTTTCTAGAGCAATCTAATATCTAGATTTGATTTGGATTCACACAACTTGGCTTTGATACCATGTAAATGTAATCAAATCTTTATCAAATAGGATCCTAAGAAATCTATAAGGAAACACTAAGGTCTGAAATTTTGTGTGAGAATTCTAAGTCAAAATTAATTTCCAGAT
Source organism: Sequoiadendron giganteum (assembly GCA_007115665.2). Classification (NCBI taxonomy): domain Eukaryota; kingdom Viridiplantae; phylum Streptophyta; class Pinopsida; order Cupressales; family Cupressaceae; genus Sequoiadendron; species Sequoiadendron giganteum. The sequence goes on along the minus strand of CM021102.1, from coordinate 596,981,060 downwards.
TTCTTCTCTTTATGCTGAATGTGCTGATTGCAGAACATTAATAAATTTCGATGTCTACACTCAATGGTTTCCATCATGCTTTATACTAGAGAGGGGAGACACATCTCCACAAATGTACGTGCCTCCAAGGAGAGACGCGCCCCATGAGAGGACGTGTCCCTTGAAGGGCGCGGGTTTCTCATAGCCGATTTATATCTGACCGAAGCTACCATTCATCAACAAAAATAATAGTCCTATGTGTTGTACCCCAAATTAAATTTTCTGCTACACTTAGGCAATTTGAAGAAATGGTCAAAAGTCGTTAAAATTGTCAAAATTGGGATTTGCATGTCATGCATGAAGGTCAAAAACTCAAAATTTTCAAAATCTGGCAATCTGGGTCTGCTCAGAGCAACCAATTATACAAAACCCAAATTTCAATTTTTCGGCCCTAAAGAATTTTTTTTTCTAATAATAGAACTTTTTATGGGTTTTTCTAGGTTTCTTTTGAAACGGATGTTGGCAAAATTTTATAAAAATAGAAAGTTTGGCTTCTAGGGTTCAAACTGAATTTGATTGGCTCAAAATACTTTCTCAATAGGCTAGTCCAATTAGAATCACAAAAAGATTAGTTTTGCCCTAGTGGGTCTACTCTGCTTTTTCAAAAGCTTTTTTCAGGAACTCCAAGATCATTAACAAAGGACATTCAACTACCAGGTGTCATATTCAAACATTCAAGCATTGAACAAAAGATGAGAAATGATGAATGTGCACGTAGAACGAAGAATGGAGAAAGGGAGCTGTAAAAGTTGGAAAATACAAAATTTTGTCTAACTCTGGAAAACCAGGCGCCCCTACTCAGTTTAGGCGCTTAGATGCTCATGCCTTGGAAAATTTTCACCTCATGCAGTCAAAGCATTGGCAAGCACATGGAACGAGAGACAAAGTTGAAAATTGCAAAATAAAAGCTAAGTTTGCCAGCCATGGGTGCCCCAGAGGGCGATAGGCGCCCAACTTTTCAAGAGATCAAATGATGAAATTAGGGTTTGTGCTCCCAGACAATGTTGTTCAAAATCTTCCCAGCTCTGTAGTGGATCCACCGGTACAACCATTTGATCAACTAGTCATCCGGAATTGAAGATTGAACAGAGGAGTCTCAACTGAGAAGCTGAAAGAAAATCATAGAAATCATCAGAAATATTCTAAGGTTGGAAAACATGGGCGCCCTAAGAAGAGATAGTTGCCTAGCGTTTTGAAGCACCAAATTCAGCAGTTAAGGTTTGCCAGATTAGTCAATCTTTTCAGAATCCTGCTAGCTTCGCAATGAATATCTTAGCAAAATCATCAAATCACCAAGCTAGCAGCAATTCAAATCAAATAGAGGCCATAACATGAGGTTTTCAAGAATGAAGGTTAAAAAAGAGCCAAAAATGGCTAAGTCTGGAATTCTGGGCACCCGAGAAGAAGATAGGCGCCCAAGCTTTTGAGGCATCAAATGAATGAATTTGCAGTCACAACCTTCAACACGACTTCTTCATACTTGAAGTAACTCTTCAACGCAATCGTCAGCAAGCTCATCAGATTTGACAGTCATTAGATATCACTGATTGATCCGAGGGGTAAAACCATGAAAATGAAGCAATCAAAGGTAGAAGGTGAAAACCTCAAAAAATAAACTAACTCTAGAGGAGTTGGGTGCCCCAGCTAGCTAAGGGCGCCCAAGCTTTTGACCCCCTAAACTCGGCTTTCAGAGGATGCAGCTCCCAAGATACCCCCTTTAGAGTCCTCTGAGCTATTTGACAAGTTCATCCATCAGTCAATCAGAGCTCCGGATCATCCAGAAACAAGAAACCATCAGAAAGCAAGTGTAAAAGTTGAAAATCCAAAAAAGAAACTAAGTTTGGAAGCCATAGGTGCCCCAAGTAGCAAGGGGTGCCCAAACTTTTGAGGCCCTGAAATCAGTTTTCAGAAGATATCATCTCTAGAAGACCCTCCTCGGAATTCATCAAGCTATTCAGCAAATCTAATAGTCAGTCTAGCTCTCGGATTCGCGAAATCATCTGAAGGTGAGGAAACAGTGTTGAAACTTGAACATAAAAAGCAACACTGTTTTTGCTGGGCACCCAGAGAGAGATAGGCGCCCATGATTTTGAAGACCAAGATGGAGTTTTTATCAAAATTTGTCTCCAAACAAACTTTGTCAGATTCACTCAAGCTTTGCGATGGATTATTCTGCCAAATCACAGGATTCACTGAGCTCCTAGAAATCAAAATCAAACAGAGGATAAAATCAAGCAAAAGTTGAAATTTCAAGAAATTTGACTAAATCTGCTAGGGAAAAGTGCCCCAGGCTAAGAAGGGTGCCCAAGGCTCAATGCCTTAGAATCTTTTTCAATTTTCATTGTTCATCATTCAAAAAAGTATCTACATTCGACGAACCTGCTCAAGATTGGCTTCAAGGAGTTTTAAAGTTGGAGAATAAAAGCTGTTTTTATCCTAAAAACCTATTTAAGAGAGCTTTTGTCTTCCATTATTCATTTTTGCAGGTTGGCGTTTAGAGCAAGAAGATTCTCTTTTTCCTCAACAAAGATTTGAAGACCCAAACTACATGCTTTTTCGGTGTTCTTCGTGGTTTTGAGATCAATGAGCAAGAAGGAGCGCTTTTTCGTGCTCCAAACTTTTAAGGCATTGCTTTTTCTAAACAGCCACTTAGTTTTTTCCATTTCTAATCACATGGGTCTCTTTGCTTTTTCATCTTCTTGAACATTGAGAATTTTTTCCCTCTTCTAGAAAACTGTTTTTTGGCCGTTTTTTTAGGATGGATTTAGCTTTTTCAGTTTCTAAGCATCTGGGTTTCTCCGAAACCTGATTTTCTACAAAACCCAAGTCCCAACTTTTTTGGAGAAATTGTTTTTTCAAGGCAGATCAACATTCTATTTTCTGCAACACTCTCCACTCGAAATCAAGAAACAAATCAGCTTTTTGGTGGATGTGATCAAGATTTAAAGAAGTAATTTTATAGAAGCTCTCTTTTAGCTTTCTTTCTATTCTCATCTCAATGCTATCCATTATTTCATAGGTTGTTAGATGCTTATCTTGTTTTAGGTTTAGAAATAAAGCTTGCATGTTGGCAAGTCTTAGTTGTAAAAGCAAGGAGATTTTAGGGATCCCTACTCTTCTTGTGTATAAAAAAGGGCAGCCTTGCCCATTATTTTCTTAACTGTGCTTGTGATAACAAATTGTTGAGCCTATTTTTCCTGCAAGTTGTTGTTGTTTAGTTTCAGTTCACTTAGTGTTAGAGCAATCTTGCAAGTCTCTTCTAGCTACAAGTTATTGTTCAGTCTATATGTTACTTGTGTCAATGTGTTATTGTTGATCACTAAACTATATGTCTATTTTGCTACAATCCTGCTGTCCCAGAAGTGTAATCTTTTGTTCTGAGATTTGAGAAAATAAAGTCTTGTGCCTGCTTTGCTGCCTTGATATAATGTCTCAAATTTCCGTTTTATATGTTATGCTTACATGATCTCTATTTCAACTTGCATTGAAATTTTAGTAGATGTGCGTTGGGAGAAAGTCTGTTTAAGTATTTGTGTCAAAGAATCATTCCTTGTTCATTTCTAACTCTCATGCTCTGCATTTACTTGAGTAGTTAGAAACGTCATTAGTGTAGGCTTAGTCGTAGTTGAACTTCTAAAAGAGAAAACCTCAACTGCGACGCTTGAGTTTAATAACCTTGTGCTCTTAGCTAAACAAAAAAATAGGCAAATTAGTTTTAATTTACTTTCTTAAGCAATATCAGCAAAGAGGGAGCTTCCCCTCCTAATTTGAAGAGCAATTTATTTGTGCATAGTTGTCCGTTTCTAATTCACATACCAGAGGTGCAAATTGAAATGCCAAAATTGGGAAGTTTACAGCTCTGCTGCAAGTGACTCCCTTTTTCACAGTGACAACTAATTTTTGTTGTTGCGAATAAAGTCTTGTACCTAGCTAATTCCTAGTAGGGGACTTATTCACATTTTAAGATTACTTAGGTCCTAAGAATCTTTTTAGAAGACTTAGTTGTCATGTCAAAATCTTATCTTATTCTAGGTAGTTATGATTAGTTGTCTCATGACATAGGATTAAGATACTTGTCATGATCTTATGTCTCACCATAGCTATATAACCAAGGGGTTCTCATTTGTAAATTATTCTATGGTATTCAATTCCATTGCAATCTTGAGCATTGCATATTGATCTTCTCTCTTTGTGCTTTCGATTTGGCCTCTAGATCTTGGGTGGCTATCTCCATGGCCAACTCTTACATTGTATCAAAGCAAGTTGGGTGTCTTTGGTTAGTCTTTTTGGAAAGATCTTGATGGATCTTGAAAATTTGAGTATGCTCTTCTCTTGCATCAAATGATGATCTAGAGAATAAAATAATCTTGAAAGAAAGACCAGATTTAGGGGTTTTTCTTTGTGGATTTGTATTGCAAGTTCAAATAGGAGTTTGTTGGTGCAATTTGAGCTCAACATCGAGTTCAAGGTGTTCGAGAAAGTCAGTTTTGTTTTTTATTTCATCCAAATCGGACATATGAGGCCAAATCTATGAGGGTTTGAAGTTGAAAAGTGATTGCCAAATCTTGGAAGTAGTTGCAAATTTAGAGCTTTTTGGGTCAAATATGACCCTACCATCGTGTCCAGAATGCCCAAAAACTTCAAGATCGATTGTCAATTCATCAAAATCAGACAACTTTGCCCAAGGCCATTAGAGAAATGTTTACCCTCTTCGCCCGTTCGTACGATTGCGTCATTAGTTGCCATCAATGTAGTCGATATGGGTGAAATTTATTAATTGGTGATTCTTTTTAAAAAATAAATAAATTTAAATATATATATTTTTAATAAATATTTTCAAAAATTAAAAATTAAAAAAAAAGTTTGAAGCGATCATAAGATCTGTATACATGTTCATTTGTACCCGCTTAGAGCACATGGGCTCTCCATGCCGTGTTGTGTAGATAGGTAGAGCCCCTGCCACAAGCCACACCAACTACAAGTTCCCACTTCCACCGGCGAGAGAATTTGAATATTCCGTTGAGTTTAAAGAATATTTCATCGATCAATCCATTGTCGACCATGCAATCTTGGTTTGCAAAGAATATTCCACTTAGATTCCAGCCCCAACGCTGACCTGTGACGGTCCAAAAATCGTCAAATTTAAGCTCATGGGTCTAATGAATATTTTGGGTATATTCCCTTTTGACGTTAGCATGAAACAATAGGGCCCTTATAGTTTTGCCCCTCTCTCCATTTGAGTTTTGATTTTGGAGGGCTATTTTCAAATACTCATAACTTGGGCTCAAGACCTCCATTTTTTGAGCAACTTTTTTATTTGAGGCAAAATTTCATGCTCTTTGCAATGGTGTAGATGGTTTTTTGTTTTGGTGTCTGGATTTTGCAAAAAATGTAGATTCTCATAGGTGCTGAGTCGTTCTTGTTTTGGGAACTTTTGGGGCTTCATTCTTGCTCATAGAGGAACATTTTTGGGCGCAGTTTTTTTTAAAAGTGCATATTTTTTACGCGTACTTTTTAGTGGTGTAATTAGATTGATCTTATTTTATCAAAAAAATTGTATTTTGATTATGTGGCTAAATTTGGTATTTGCATGTACTGAGATCAAGGCCACTTTATTGTTTTTGGCAAGTGGCATCTGTAATCACACTAAGTATAAAGTGCCAAATCATATATTATTGGGGGGATGTCATTGTTGGCAGATGGTCAGCACTCCCCTCAGATTCGTGACATGGACTGACCGCCTCCCATGGATCTGTTAACTCTGGCAGTTGTATCGGGCATTAATAGGTCAATCTTTTGGTGAAACAGAAACTGTGGCCCAACAAGTGGTATTAGAGCCAAAGGTGTCGAGTTCGAATCCCCTCGAGTAACGCTGAGGGGGAGTTTGTTGGCAGATGGTAAGCGCTCCCCTCGGGATTCATGAGATGGACTAACCGCCTCCCATGGATTTGTTAACTCTGGTAGTTGTATCGGGCATTAATAGGGTGATCTTTTGGTGCAGTGACAACTGTGGGCCAACAGTCACGCCCCCCGAAATTGTAGCTTTAAGATACAAAGCATCAAAAACAAAAGAAATAAAACACACATAAAGAATTAACTATTTGATATTATTATAATTATAATTATCAAGATAATAATTATAAATATTAAATATAATATTGTAATTTCCAAAATATAAATTCCTAAGCAACCTCTAAAGAGAGTGAACCATTCACAAGGGATGTAGCGATTATAGAAAGGACACGATGGAACCTTAAACAACAAATACATGAAGGAGCATGACTCTTGATTGATCTATAAAGGAGAAGACCAAGCCAAACATAGGGGATTGGGGAAGGATATAAAAAGCATTCTTAAATATTTATTTTCAGAGTATTAAGATAGACCAAGAGAATACATGTAGACCTTAGGAAGGTTGGAAAGGAATGGAGGACTGAATAGGATAGAAAACAATCAAGTGCAGATCGTTGGCTGGGGAATAGATAGCAGATTGGTGGTTGGAGGAAGTATGCATTTTTAACTGATAAGTATTTAGGGGACGCGTAAGTATTTCTATACTTAAATAATCAGCTTAATAAATGATTTAAGAATTTAAATATAATAAATTAATATTATATATATATAAGAAACTATTATAGTTTGACAATTAGAAACAATGATGTACATATATTTATATAAAATATATATAGATATTATTTATGATTGCCCAATAATGGTTACACACACACACACACACACACACACACACACACACATATATATATACGCATTATTCTCGATTATGCAATAATGATGCTTGCAGCAATTATTAGGCCTTATAAGTAATTATGATATTTTAAATAAGTATGGATAGTAGAGTCTTATCCGCTTGATCAACACTAACGCTATCTTCTAAGTGTGAAGAATAGATCGATTGGGAATGAAGGTAAGAGATTTGCATAGCATTTCTAGTATTAATATGCATTATCACTTTAGGCATGGATCTTGATATATGATATGTATAGATGCTATTATATTTTTAATGCCTAAGATAAGTTGTGTGTTTGAAAACCTGCTCGGGAGGAAGGGCCTGAGAAAGTGGTGCCTAGAGACCCTACTTAAGATCCGCCTATTCCCAATGCAAGGAAGGGCCATGGATGAGTAGAGAGTCCACTTAAGATTTTCCCTATCCGAAGGTAGGGATAGGTCATGGATGGGTGGAGATCCCACTCAAGTCCACCAGGACCAAAGAAGGGAAGGGCCTTGTAGGGGTGGTACACCTAGACCTCTATAAGCTCCACCGGCTTCCTCTAGTAGGCAAAATGTATGTCTGAAAACCTTCTCGAGATGAAGGGCCTAAGAAAGTGGTGCCTAGAGACCCCACTTAAGACCCACCTATTCTGAATGCTAGGAAGGGCCATGGATGAGTGGAGAGTCCACTTAAGATCCGCCCTGTCCGAAGGCAGGGATAGGCCATGGATGGGTAGAGCTCCCACTCAAGTCCGTCGAGACCAAAGAAGGGAAGGGCCATGAAGGGATGGTAGGTCTAGACCACTATAAGCTCTGTTGGCTTCCTCTAGTAGGCGAAATGTTGTTCCTCCTAGTTCATAATAGGTGCATTGGTGATGAATTTATAAATACGATGCCATAAACTAATGCTAACAAATGTATAAATGCATGTTTGGGAATGTTGTTCATGGATTGAATTCAGGTTTGCAATTCCGGATTACATGGTCAATTCAGTTGACAAGGTGAAAACCCTAACCCTAATTTGTGGAAGTTGTGACCCATCGGCAAATTCTATGGCAAACTAGAATAGGGGACATTACAATGGTATCAGAGCATCTTTTCTGCCATCTTGTGTATGCTTCATGTATTACATGTACGCTTCATGCTTCCTATGTATGTGTATTCAAGTGTATACCTTGTGGCATTAGTGTATGCGTTTGGCTTATGTGTGTTTGAGCTACTGGGTTGTGTGCTTGAGTTGGTTGCCTGTGTGCTTGAGCTACTTGCTTGCGTGCTTGAACTACCTGCTTGTCTACTTGAGCCGGTTGCCTGTGTGCTTGAGCTATTTGCCTATGTTCTTGAGCTATTTGCCTGTGTGTTCGAGCTACTTGCCTATGTGCTTGAGCTACTTGTTTGCCTACTTGAGCTACTTGCTTGTGTGCTTGAGCTACTTGCTTGCTTGGTTGAGCTACCTAGTTGTCTACTTTAATTTCTTATTCATGTGGTTTTAAGTATTAATTACTAATGGGAATGATAGATGTTTGACTCAAACACTCTAAGCTCCACATTAAAAACAAACTTGCTTCAAACGTTGTTTAGTTCCAAATCTTATGTTGCTTGAGGACAAGCAAATCCGGGAGGGGAGGACTGCCATGTCCCCCAAAATTGTAGCATTAAGATACAAAGCATCAAAAACAAAATAAATAAAACACATATAAAGAATTAACTATTTGATATTATTATAATTATAACTATCAAGATAATAATTATAAATATTAAATATAATATTGTAATTTCCAAAATATAAATCCTTAAGCAGCCTCTAAAAAGAGCAAACCATTCACAAGGGATGTAGTGAGTATAGAAAGGACACGATGGAGCCTTAAACAACAATTGCATGAAACAACATGACTCTTGATTGGTCTATAAAGGAGAAGACCAAGCCAAACATAGGGGCATCGGGGAAGGATATAAAAAGCATTCTGAAATATTATTTTTTTGAGTATTAAGATAGACCAAGAGAATACACACAGACCTCAGGAGAGTTGGAATGGAATGGAGGACTGAATAGGATAGAAAACAATCAAGTGCAGATCGTTGGCTGGGGAATAGATAGCAGATCGATGGCTGGAGGAAGTAAGCATTTTTCATTGATAAGTATATTAGGGGACAAGTAAGTATTTTTTCAGCTTAATAAATGAATTAAGAATTTAAATACAATAAATTAATAATATATATATATATATATATATATGTAAAAGAAACTATTATAGTTTGACAATTAGAAACAATGATGTACATATGTATATATAAAATATATATAGATATTATTTGCGAGTGCCCAATAATGGTTACACACACACACACACACACACACACACATATATATATATGTGCATTATTTTGGATTATGCAATAATGATGCTTGCAGCAATTATTAGGCCTTATAAGTAATTATGATATTTTAAATAAGTATGGATACTAGATTCTTATCTGCTTGATCAACACTAACGATATCTTCAAAGTGTAAAGAACAGATCGATTGGGAATGAAGGTAGGAGATTTGCATAGCATTTCTAGTATTAATATGCATTATCACTTTAGGCATGGATCTTGATATATTATATGTATAGATGCTATTATATTTTTATTGCCTAAGACAAGTTGAGTGTTTGAAAACCTGCTTGGTAGGAAGGGCCTGAGAAAGTGGTGCCTAGAGACCCCGCTTAAGATCCGCCTATTCCCAATGCAAGGAAGGGCCATGGATGAGTGGAGAGTCCACTTAAGATCTGCCCTGTTCGAAGGCAGGGATAGTCCATGGATGGGTGGAGGTCCAACTCAAGTCCGCTTGGACCAAAGAAGGGAAGGGCCATGGAGGGGTGGTAAGCCTAGACCACTATAAGCTCTGCTGGCTTCCTCCAGTAGGCAAAATGTGTGTGAAAACCTTCTTAGGAGGAACGGCCTGAGAAAGTGGTGCCTAGAGACCCCGCTTAAGATCCGCCTATTCCCAATGCAAGGAAGGGCCATGGATGAATGGAGAGTCCACTTAAGATCCGCTTTGTCCGAAGGCAAGGATAGGCCATGGATGGGTGGAGGTCCCACTCAAGTTTGCTCGAACCAAAGAAGGGAAGGGCCATGGAGGGTTGGTAGGCCTAGACCACTATAAACTCTGCTAGCTTCCCCCAGTAGGCGAAATGTTGCTCCTCCTAGTTCATAATAGGTGGATTGGTGATGAATTTATAAATGTGATGCCATAAACTAATGCTAACAAATATATATATATATATATATATATGCATGTTTGGGAATGTTGTTCGTGGATTGAATGCAAGTTTGCAATTCTAGATTACATCATCAGGGAGCTATTCAGTTGACAAGGTGAAAACCCTAACTCTATTCAGTGTGTATTTCATTTGTCATACAATCTTCTTTCCATCTATCATATTGCCCATGGTGGAGCAAGGAGGACTATGAAATTCACTCTTGATTTAGTTATCGTTAGAGACTTGGAGAGTAGAAAGATTACTGCTACTAGGATGGTTGATCATTCATCTCGGTTGTACACCTTATCAGATTTTGCTTTTGATGATGACTTTGTTTCTTCGGCTGTTGATCACACTTCTAGTGTGGACCATGATTTTGAGGAGACTTTTGGCTATTTGAACTTGGGTGTTCTTACATCAGATCCTGTTCTTGAGCCTTGCATTCCATCTCCTCCATCTTCTGTTGCATTTGATGATGCTCATGTTGTCACAGTTTTGGCCTCTTGTGATTTAGTGCAGCAGAATCTACATCGTCTTTTAACTACATCTACTTGGGATGAGTACTTGATAGACATTGTTGGTTTATTTGTTGAGTCCCACATTTCAGATTTGGAGACACCATTGATTGCATACATCTTCTCTTTGATGGAGATGATCCTTCTTTAGTTATTGTGAGGGAACACTTTGACCCTCTTGTTCATTCTTTACATGATCATGTTGATATGTGGAGCTCGATCAGACTCAGAGTTAATTTTCCCCACTTTATCTGATGCATTTTCCCCTCAAATCTTGGTTAATTATTATAAAGCAAATTTGTTGGACGTTTATATTTGTAATTCTATTATAAACAATTAAGAAACTGCCCAAAATTGAACAGTTAGTTGGTGCGAAGTGAATTCCAACAATTGGGGTTGGAATGCTGCAGCATGGCATGCGTGAGAATTCCAACAGTCACGTGGGGTTTAGTTTTGTTGCTGTTGGGTGTGTGAATTGAAACAAAGAAGTTGCAGGTCGCGGGTTTGTGACAGGCAGAAAAACGTATGTTACTGCGTTGTGCACATGTAGCACTGTGTGTGTAAAGCAGAGCATTGGATATCGATTGAATTCGATTGCTGCAAATTGCAACTATTGTTGTAGGTTAATTGTAAATTGCATTTGTCGGATATTAATCAATTAATGACCTGTTGTTTGTGGACATAGCCTAAGAATGGGGCGAACCATGTTAAAAACTTGTGTTGTCTTTCGCCTTTGTTTTTTTGTGAATTGTTTTATTCCGCTATGTTAACTTATTTGCATATAATTGGTAATTCGTTCCCTCTATTCTTACCTGCAATTCCTAACATATCATTCTTCACAATTTGACGTGACTGTGGATACTTTTGGACAACATTTGGAGGAGGCTTCTTTGTCTTTAGAGGAGATCTTTGTATTTGGATTGTATTCTATATTCGTCTCTACTAAATTCTAGATTGTCCTCTTCAATAGTGTGGCGTAGGATGCCTATTTGGAGAGTGTCAGCTTTTGGCATTGACATGGAGACACTTGAGCATCATTAAATTAAGAGACATCACACATCATCCTTCTTCCCACATCTTCCTTTCAAGAATGGGAAGACATCCTGCATACCATATTGGTTTTATTTCTTCCTAAGGGGAGGAATGTTGTTTGACGAGATTGGATCATCTTCAACATTCAATGTGGAGCTTCTACCATCATTGCAGGAGACTCAACATTGACGGGGGGCTGCATGGTCTCTCTTATTCTCTCTTATGGGGAGTCTTTTTCCTCACATGGGGTTTTGTCCTCCTCATTCTTCATCGAGATCATTTTGTTTTCATCTCTTTTTTGGGGAGGAGTTTTGTTTCACTAAATTTTCTCCTTTTCTCCGTTTGTGAGAGATTGCATTTGTACATGGGTACCTATAACATGGCCTCATAGTTGGGACCCATCTTTGCATCATTTACATAATAATCTATTCCTTAAGTTGCACTTAAGGGGGGTGTTGGTGTGAATAAATTCTTGTACCTAATTAATTCCTAGTAGGGGACTTATTCACACGTTAAGTTTACTTAGGTTTTAAGAATCTTTCTAGAAGACTTAGTTGTCATGTCTAAATCTTATCTTATCCTAGGTAGCTATGATAAGTTATCTCATGACATAGGATTAAGACACTTGTCATAATCTTATGTCTCACCTTGGCTATATAACCAAGGGATTCTCATTTGTAAATTATTCTATGGTATTCAATTCCATTGCAATCTTGAGCATTGCATATTGATCTTCTCTCTTTGTACTTTCCATATGGCCTCTAGATTTTGGGTGGCTATCTTCATAGCCAAATATTACAAAAAAAAATTCAAATCAAGTTGACCTTCACATACAAACATAGAGCAAGGAGCTTGAATGACAAATTTGACAAAATGAGACTAATTGCAAAATATCTAATAATATTGCAAAATAAATTGAAACTACTCCTCAAAGTGATACTGATAACAACCACCCTAATTTTTATCATTTGTAGTTTGAAATATTTTTATTCAATTGCTGAATAGATATCCATGGGTAAAATAGATTAATATTCGTGTGGAGAGGAAGATTGCATTAATAAGGTTTTAGAGGGATTAAAATTCCTGGTAACTTTCTAAGATATATATGCATTACTCGAGGAAGCAAGCGATACAAAGTTCAATGAATGCTAAAGAATATAACAATGTCGATTTTTCCAATACTTGGTTTTTCCTTATTGGAGGCTCTCCCATGCTTTGTCAATCCACTAGTATCTATAGGATAACTGGGCATGAGAGTTTTGGCACTCTTTTAGCATGCACTACCTTTTTGGTTATTTGATCCCTATATTCTATTATAATTTACTTATACATTTTTTATGCTTTAAGGTCATTCATAATAGCTGATTTGTATATATTTCGCTCATACCATTTGCTTTGTTCATATTTATGCAAATTAATTTCAACTTGTTCCCCCTGTGGTAGCATGAAATAGTCACATGATTGGGCATGTAGTAAGGAACAAAGTGCATGATTAGAGTAGTTTATACATGGTTTGCTTGTTTATACATGTTTCATATTAGTATCTCATTTACTTCTCTAGAAGATTTGTCTTGGTAATGAAAAGGAGAGAGGTTATAGCCTTGAACATCGAATGCTAACATATATGATTCATTTGGCCAGGGATGTCATGACAAGCCAACAGGTCGTTGACTTTGTACGTGAAAACATCTACCATGTATGTATCTACCTTTATAACCAGCTGATAATCAGTTCATGGACAACTTCTACTAATTAAAAAAAATATAGGTTGGGATCTTAATGGCTCACCAAATGGTAAGTGTTTAATTTTTTAACTTTTAACATAATAATGCAGGAGGCTAAGCTTTCAACAGTTTGTGAGAAGCTACTCTCTAAATGTCTAGCGCCATCAACAACTTTAGGTGAGGGTTGTGACAACATGACCATTATTATAGTGCAATTCAGGAAAACGTCTCAAATAGACGGCAACGTGAGCACATAAGATTCATATTGTCCTTTCAAAATTTTACTGACTATTATGTAAAGTTTATACATGCTTCCGGTTTTTATGTATTCAAATATTGTACTCATATATCCTATGTAGAACAATGTAGCCATAATTGCTCCAAATGTCATTCAGAAATATGCAATGCTCAAAAGTATGCATGTTTTCAAAAAGTTAGCTAGCTGTTTCTCGACACACTCTTAAATTGGAAAGAAGCTTCTTTTCTGTTCGTTTGAATTTTCTTTTTTATCTAAAAAAATGTTGAAAGGGAGTGATTTTTTTAAAGGTTAAATATTGAAACTTAAAATGAAAGAAATAATTGTATTAGATTTGGTAAGTATAGCTTTCAAATGTGTGAAGTACTTGTGCAGTTGCAAAGCAGTGTTGGGTGTAACTTTTTTAAACTTTCAAAATAAATAATTGGTTAGAATTTTAGAAGTAAATAATTTTGATTATATTGAGTACTTCACTTTTTCATAAAATCTCTGTAGATGATATTGCTAATCATATGTGACGCACTTAAATAGATTAAATGCTCTAAAGGTCTAAAAAGCCCCTTTCAAATAAATGCCGGTTTCAAGTTTTTAACGAACACCATGTTTTTCTATTATGGAAAACTTCCTTACGTTACAGAAAAGAGTAATAACACAACATGACGGGATGCAAAAGCCTTGTCACATTATATTAGTGAAAACAATAAACATAATTGACAACCATATATGAAACAATATCAGCAACAAGCTATGCTCCTCCAAGTTTATGGGATGGGAATAGTAGGGGACGTGTGGATTCATTTCCGGGACATTTTTTTTGGGAACAGTTATTTAAAAAGGGAAAAATTTAAAATATAAGAAAGTTTTAAATGCACCTTAAAACCTTAAAACATTGATAAGCGTATTGTAGAACCTTAAAACAAACATTAGATTTAAATTGAGATTTCACATGAGTTGACAAACAAATTAACTAAAATAAGTGTTTTCATATTCAATATGCACCCACCCACACACACACATAAATGTTGCAACAAAATTCCCAAAAAATGATAAAAGCATAGAAAATATGCATTGTCCCTAGTTAGCATCTGGTAACACTACATTAAAATCGAAGTATGAATCTGAATCACAAATAGTATGAAGGTTTACCTCATCCGATAAAACCTCAACCAAACTCTCATGTGCCTCGTCATCAACCTTATAGAATTTTTGAGATCAACATCCTAATGTATGGTTGGAATCTAGCGAGTCGTTGGGGTTTGGAGATACTTGAAAGAGTTTGTAAATCTTATAGCTGCAAGGCACTATGCATGGCTACCGACTTTTCTAACGGTCTAGAGGTAAGGTTGTTCCTCTTGACTAACTAATTGAAGCCATATGTGAACCAATTCCTCTTATATCAAAGGAATTAACAACCTATGAAAAGAGACTAGTGCTAAGTGTCCTTGACTTTGGTGCATCTTTTCCTTGCCACATCCACCATCCAATTAGGTTCAATTTGAGCTAATGTAACTCGTTGTCCTTGCCTTTGGTTTGCTAAAGGTGGGACCATGGAGATTAGCAAATGCTAGCCACTATGTAAAGTAAAGAAGACTTTTCATCAATATACAATTTTTGAAAGGCCTTCATTAGCCCTGCTTCCACCTCTTCATCATGAGATGGAAGCACTTTACCAAGCATAGCTATATACCATTTGGGATTTAGAGCATAGGCTACCATATGAAGTAGGGTGTTCTTCATGTTTTCTTGCCGTGTCAAAATGGGTTTAGTATTCTCCTCATAAAATCCCAAAGTAAGATATGTATTACAAATGGCTTGTTTCATCTGCCTAAGCATGCTATCATATGTTTCTTAAATCTTTACAAGGTTAGGAGTGTTTGTATAAACATATCAAATGATTTGCATGATATTTAAGATTAAGGAGCAAATGGTTTGCAAGTGCAAACAAGTTACAAAAATCAAAATTTAAAAAAATATTAGGACCCAAATGATAAGAGTGAATGCTATTAAAAAGAATAAAAATAATTTATGAGTTAAAATATTAATATATATTTTTAATTAATAATAAAATCAGCAGTTTTTTATTTTATTGTCAACCACTAATCATTGTTAGGGATCTTTTCTCACACTTCTTTGTTCAATTATGCTTATCTTTGGCCATCTACCCTATTTTGAATTAACCATGATTAGTTGTAGAGGCTCCTACATCTCAACCATCCTCTCTAATAAAATAAAGTACTTGACATATTTAGTATTCACCAATTTGAAGAATTCATTCATCGATTTTTTTAATAAAACAATTGAGGCATGATAGTTGCAAATAAACTTTTGTATGTCTAGCTTGTACCACCATTGTCTCCACTCAATTTATCTTATGAATGTCTTTTGATGTATTGTTCAAAGAATGAACACAACATGGGGTCCAAAAAAATATGTTTGTAAGCACCTTCCGCTATCAAGTCAACTAACTAAATACATAGGTTGAATTGCTCACCCTTTGTGCAAAATTATAGGCCCTAAATTTTTTTATGACATCCTTCAAAATTTAAAATTAGAGGTTTGCATACATCATCTTCCTTGAACAATCAATAGCTCTTAAGAAAATAAGAGTTAGTTGAACATGTGGCAATGATATTGATGAATGGTTGATATTTAATTCCACTCATCCATGATAACAGACCAACCATCCCTTATCTTATCTTGCACCATTTCTTCTATCAACACACTCACCCTAGAATATTGTTTATCAAGAAAGGTGATGCATAACTTATGTCCTCTAGGAGGTAAATGGAGGACCAACAACAATTATATTTGTAAATGTTTGTTTGAAATGGGAGAACATGCCACATGAAGTGGTATGGCATGGGAAAAGAAAAATTTGGCAATGGAAGACTTGACCACCTTTCATAATTATGCACGAAACAACCCTGCAATAATAGTAATTCTTTCATTTCCCTTGGCAGAAGTAAAAACCACTCCCCTTTGACTTCCAACATTTATGGTTTGGGTAAACAATGACACATTAGGTTGCATAGCCTCCATAGGAATTCCCTTATTTGTTATCTCCTCCATGAGCAATCTAGTTACCTCAGCCTTCTCAACTAGAATTATTTTCTGACAAATTTTTATCCTTGATTAGCTTATGCATAAAAGATGAGAATAAAAATTTGCATGAATGCCTCTATAGTATTTTTGTACAAATGATAGCCATACTCAACTTCCCATTTAAATATTTTTCTTGTCTTTGTCCATGTGTGTTGCAAATTGTAAAAGAGGGTTTTTAGTTTAAATGGTCATTTTGTATTGCTTTTGAAGAGTTCAAGACATTAAAATGGGTTATTTGAATTCACTATCCCTACAACACTCCCCCTCCCAAATGAACACCTGATAATACTTTTGTTACTTTGTTCAATTCCAGTCTCTTCATTCTCACTACCCTCGCATTTGTTCTTTTAAAAATAAAAATCAAAACACAACTACAAGTGCAAACATAGAACTTCTAATTAAAATTTGAAAAATGCAAAGGAATTCAAGCAAATGAATAATGGATGGTAAGCTTACCTCAAATGACATGGATTTGATATTATCTTGCCATCTTCCCACTATTGTTATCTTTTTATTGCCACCCTTTCTCTTTCTCTTCACAAATTAAAAAATGTTAAATGTATATTTTTAAGTTGTTTTTAGGATTGTTTAAAGGGGTTTGTGACATCAATTTTTTTTCAAAATTGTGCTTATTGAAAGTGACTTAGTTGAGCCTTAGGTAAGTAAGTGTCTCCTAAGAAAATTTGTGTATCTAGTACATTCTTGATTTTTGGCAAAATAGGGGACGCGATGGGGATTTTCTCACCCATCCTTGCGTCCTTGGAATATCCCCTATTTGGGTCATATTTGGCAAGGGATGAGTCCTTGGGGAGAATAGGCAACAAGTGATTGGAAGAATTGTATAGATAAAACTACAACAAAAAATTGTGTTGCTTGGCTATTAAATTTAATGCTCTACATAGCCTCATCCCTTCATATTTCCATTAACATTCCATTTATGATCAATTATTCACTATTTCATGAACAAATATTGACAAGATGAGTTCAAAGGAGATCTCAATACAACAAATTCTATATATGATGTATATTTGTATATGTGTGTGTATATATATATGGATGCATTCTTTTGTTGGACATGCTTCCCATTTCTACTTGCACACAATCAACCATTATCCATGATGCTAGATATACATGATTCTCATTATCATATGAATACATTCTTCTACCTCAATTTGTACTCATCTTGGAAGACTACTAGGATTCCTACCATGGAGGCAACATGGCCTTATATGTTTCATCACCCAATTCCTTCAAAGATTGTGTCTAAATGGATAATTCTATCCCTTCTAATATCATGCCCAAGGTTCAATGATTAAATCAACATTTCCTAACATAAGTGAAAATGGGTTATACTTAAAGGCCATTTTGCTCTCTTTGTCCACTTCTCCTTGGAACATATGGAGAAAAATATCTGGTTCTTAAAGGAAAAGGAATTCATTTACAAAAATATGGGTGTGTAACAAGGCCCTAAAACATTGGTCTATCATTTTTGGAAGTCATTGGGCTCAATGGATATTTTGATCATGTGCAACAAATATTTCATGGCCGTCATCTCATTTTATTAAGAATCAATTACAAAATTTAAGGCTTATGTATGAAATATAGTCTTAATAAATGCAATTAACAATGAAAAGAAGCATATATTAAGAAGTAGAGAGAACAAAACACAAATAAGATTGAAGAAGGCAATAGCAGGTGACTTGGAGAAAATCAAAATGGGAGAAAACTCTAGAAGACTGATAATCTTCACCTCAAGCCACTATCTCATGAGTTGTCAAAATGGTTTATTCCTTCAAGAGGCCTTCATTGACTTCACTTGCAAGAGTGGCAATCTCCAAGGATCATACAAGGCTAACAATTACTCACAAGTATTTAATCATATGGTATATCCTCTAAGACTCAAAACACTAAGGAAAAAATCTTCAAATTGTTGAAAATAAACTATCTTGGAGGTGTAAAATTA
>CM021102.1:596869356-596962358 GCA_007115665.2 Sequoiadendron giganteum | reverse complement strand
GGGAATTAGTTAGATTACAATTGGTATCAAGCCTTTGATCCTTGCTGCACATTTATTTGCACATTAGAAAAAAAAAATTGTTGCACATTTAAAAGCAAATAAAAAAATAAAATATATTCCTTGTTGCACATGTATTTGCATATTAGAAAATAAAATAAATTATTTGTTGCACATTTCAATGCATATTATAAAATAAAACAAATTCCTTGCTGCATATTTATTTGCACAAAAGAATATAAAATAAAGATTTATTATGAGAAATTTGCATTTACAAGTATATTTTTAACTTTTGAGGTAAATACAAAATTATCCAATAGATTCACCAAACCATGAAAATGAATTAAGTTTCCAATAAATTACCTTACATAACATTAAATCTTTTACCTCCTCTACAAAAAATAATTTAGAGACAGTAAAATCTTTCAACTCATCTGAAAAAAATAAATATAAAATCCAGTCATAATATTGTGTTGGTAAATTGTATGCTAGCTTTACTGTTGCCTTCATATCACAATTCAATCAATGTTCTATAATGCAAATTGTTGCTAATGAGGGAATCACTACATTATTTTAATCTTTTATTTTATTATTGGTTGATTTTAATGGTTGCATCTAACAATTAATTTCTGCAATAGTTGCATCTAATAATTAATGGATGCATCTTACAATTATAGTTTATTAATTTTAGCAACACATAGGTGGATAATCCTTTTTTAAAAAAATTGTAAATACATTTTTCCCTAAAATACTAGATTGAGGTAAGATAGGGCTATTTTAATTAACTCACATCAAATTTGGGTTTTGTTCGCTATAAAGACTTGTTAGGGAGGGTAGTTTGGCTTTAAATAACTTTGTCAATAGATACACTAAGGGGGAACTTGGTGCCAATACGTAAATTACAACACCTTGTTGAACCTTCTCTACAAATCACCCAACCTCATTAAACTTGTTAAAACTCTATTGAATCTCCAACTTGAACCCATAAAATAAAATTTTGTTAGGCAGTCACATTTCTCACTAGATATATAGATATCAACATTATATTGGCAAAAAATATGCATTCTAAATAAATAGACTTCAACCGGTTCATAACTTCAACTTAAAGAGAGTGTGTAGAACAATATTTTTATTTATTTATTTTGGTTGGGGGATAGTATTCAAAATCAACCAATCTTGATTTATTTCCTTCGTGTAAACAGATTGACTTATCACAATGTCATCTAAGAGCAACCAAAAAGCTTATGAGAATTTAGAGAAGACCAACCAAGCATTGATGCAAGAAGTCGTTGAATTAGCCACCCAAGTACAACAACTTAGGCAAGAAGCTCTAGAACAAAGGGGACATAACAACATAGAGTTATCAGAGAGCAAGGAAATTTCAAAATCAATTAGACACTCAAGAAGGAAAAAGAGCAAAAGAAAATCCAAAAGCACTAAGAAGCAACCAACATCATCAGAGGAAGACTCAACTTCTAGTAATAGTAGTTCTCATACATCATAATCAAAATCCTCTAATGATGACAAACAAACCCGAAAGGAATTAGACAACTTCGCTCAAAAAATTTAACTACCAGAATATAGCGGTAATACGAGCACTAGGAAAGAAGCGGAACAATGGTTAACCAACCTAGAAAGATATTTTGATCTACAAAATACCAGTAGCTATGGTAGGACAAGAATTACCACTTATCAATTAAAACTTAGTGCTTCAAGAACTGGTGGCAAGATACCATCCGAACCTCAAAACTAAGAGCCAACAAAACAAGATGGTCACACTTCAAAAAACTCTTTCAGCAAAAATACCTTTCAAATTATTTTATACAAGAAAAGAGAAATTAATTATTTGAATTAAAACAAAGGTTCTAGTCAGTAAATGAATACAAACAAAATTTTGAAAGGTTAAATCGATTTGTACCATTCATTGAAGGACATGATCGAGTAGTTTGATTTATTAATGGTTTAAGACATGAATACCAAGCTCATGTATGGTGTGGTAAGACAATTTCAGTGGATGAATCAACACAATATGCAGAAAAAATTGAAATATATAATCAAGTTACAAAGCAAATAAGGGAGAAACGTAAAAGAAAGCAACAAGAATCGGGAAAAAATGGATTCAATCCCAAGACCTCTCACCATCGAGCAACAAACGTGGTTAATCCCAACAAGCTTAGACCGAAAATACGATGTTGGACATGTGGTGAGAACATTTCTGACGAGTTTATCATCAAAAACAACATGGACCCAAATATAACAACCTATCTAATATTCCTTCACAACCTAATATGAAGATTTATGCAGCAGTGGACATAGGTATGGTACATTGTCAACCCTCGTTAATTGAAATTAAAGGCTTTATATATGGTCATCCTATTAATTTTCTTGTCAATTCTAGTAGTAGTCATAATTTCATTTCTCCTAAAGTTGTCTCTAAACTAAAAATTGCATCTAAGTTTATTGAACCTTTAGCTATAGAAATGGTAAATGGTAGAATAATCAAACAAATTGGCATGATCATTGAAAACCTATCATTTGAGTTAGATAACTTTTTAACACAGGATCATTTCCATGTATTAAATCTTGGCAAATATGATGCTATTCTAGGTATTAGTTGGTTGGAGAGAAATAACGCCTTCCTAGGTTGTGAAAACAATCAAGTAATCATAAAATCTAACATGGTGACATGTCGCATTTAATAGGGGGAGAAAAGACCTCTTCACATTAAAACTATTTCAGCCATGCAAGTCAAGCATAGTGCTAGAAAATAATTGCAAAATATTTTGTGCTATGCTTTTCCAAAAAGGTGATAAATTTAAGTTAGATATCAATATCAAACATGTAGTACAAGAATTCAAAGATGTTTTTCTTAAGGATTTAGATAGTCTACCCCCTAAGAGATCCGTAGAACATGCAATTTATTTGGTCCCTAGGGTAAAACCTATTTCTAGAGCTCCCTATCATCAATCTATCCCTGAATTAACAAAATTAAAAATTCAATTAACTCAATTACTCAAGGAAGGAAAAATTAGACCAAGTGTCTCTCCTTGGGGTGCACCAGTATTATTTGTTAAAAATAAAGATGGAACCATGAGATTATGCATAGATTATCGACAACTTAATGAGCTAACCATAAAGAATAAGCATCCCTTACCTCGAATTGATGACCTTCTAGATCAATTACCTGGTGCGAAATATTTTTCCAAAATTGATTTATGTTTGGGATACCATCAAATCCGCATAAAAGAATCTGACATTCCCAAAACAACATTTCAAACAAAATATGGCCATTATGAATTTGTAGTGCCTTTTGGTCTAACCAATGCACTTGCAAAGTTTATGACCTTGCTGCATGATATCTTTCGGCCATTTCTAGATGTATTCGTGATCATATTCATAGATGATATATTAATATACTCAAGGAATGAGGAAGATCATGAACAACTCCTTAGGATGGTACTAGAAACCTTGTGAAAGAATAAGTTATATGCCAAACTTAGCAAGTGTGAATTCTTTTAAATCAAAAGTATCTTACCTAGGGCATGTAGTTTCTGAGAAGGGTATTTCACCCGACCTTGCAAAAATTAAGGCAATTCAAGATTAGCCCATTCCAAAGGATGCTCATTAAGTTAAAAGTTTTCTAGGATTATCAGGGTTTTACCATTGTTTTGTTGAAAACTATTTCAAAATTGCTACACCGTTGACTGATCTAACTAAGAAAGAACAAAGTTATAATTGGACCCTAGAATGTGATAAGGCTTTCAACACATTAAAATCTTTATTAACATCTGTACCTATTCTTTGCATCCCAAATTTTAGTAAACTATTAATTGTGATTACTGATGCTTGTGGTACAGGTATAGGAGGTGTTTTAATGCAAGATAGTCAAGTAGAATGATATGGATCAAGAAAATTATTACCTGTTGAAATGAACTACCCTATCTATGATCTTGAATTATTAGGCATTATCCATGCTTTAAAATTTTGGCACCATTATTTATTAGGGAATAAGTTTATATTAAAGACTGACCATCATAGTCTCCAACACATATTTACTCAACATCACCTTAATATGAGACAAAGAAGATGGATGGAACTCTTAACTGAATATAATTTCACCATCCAATATGTTCTTGGGAAAGAAAATGTAGTGGCCAATGCTTTAAGTCGGAAACAACTATGTGCTAATGCCTTGACCCTAGAAAGAAGCCAATTTGAGCAAGATATAAAATCCAAGTTACCTAGCGATGTCTATTTTCAAGCAATTTATGAAGGCCTCCAAAATCAACCCTCTAATGTCCATTTGAAAGATCGACTAGAACACTATTTGATAAGTAGCAATGGTCTCCTTTACTATAAAGGAAGATTATGTATTCCTAATATACCTAACCTTAAGTCACAAATATTGAAGGATTCTCATGATATACCCATAGCAGGACATCCTGGATTTCATAAAACCTATCTTTCAATCAAAAGAATATTATTTTGGCCTCAAATGAAGACTGAGATCCGTACCTATGTCCAACAATGTTTAACTTGTCAAAAGGTAAAATCAGAACAATGTAAGTCCCCTAGTCTCTTACAACCTTTACCTATCCCAAGTTGGAAATGGGAGTCAATTAGTATGGACTTTATCACAGGGTTGCCTCATACCTGTAAAGGTCATTATTCTATTTTTGTAGTGGTAGATAGATTAACAAAGATGGCACATTTCATACCTATCAAAATAAAATCCTCTACTTCTGATATTGCCCACATTTTTGCTAAAGAGATTGTTAGGTTACATGGCATTCAAAAAATATTATTTCAGATCGAGATCCTAGGTTTACCTCTTCTTTTTGGAAATATCTTTTTACAGAGTTAGGTACTCAATTGAATTTTAGTACCGCCTATCATCTCGAGTCTGATGGCCAAACAAAATGTTAACAGAATCTTAGAGGATATGTTACAAATGTATACCATGGATAAACTTGAGTCATGGGAAGATTATTTACACTTAGTAGAGTTTGCATACAATCAAGGATACCATTCAACCATTAAGATGTCAAATTTTGAAGTTGTTTATGGTTGAAATTGTAATACCCCCATTTCATGGTTCGATCCCATCCATAAGGTTTGGTATGAGAATGAAAACTTGTTAGAGATGGAATCCATTATTAATAAAGCCAAACAAAATATGAAGGTTGCCCAAGA
This sequence comes from Sequoiadendron giganteum, assembly GCA_007115665.2. Lineage (NCBI taxonomy): Eukaryota > Viridiplantae > Streptophyta > Pinopsida > Cupressales > Cupressaceae > Sequoiadendron > Sequoiadendron giganteum. The sequence goes on along the minus strand of CM021102.1, from coordinate 596,957,168 downwards.
TAGGTATAAAAGTTGGGTTGATTCTAAGAGGTCTATCCGGGATTTTAACGTTGGTGAACATGTTTTTCTACGAGTCAAACCCAAAAGAAGTTCCTTGAAACTTGGTAAATATTATAAAATAGCTCCTCATTTTTGTGGGCCTTTTGAAATATTAGAGAAGGTAGGTAATGTTTCTTATAGACTTACCCTACCTCCTCAATTACAAATCCATGATGTATTCCCTGTGAGCTTACTTAAGAAATATGTATATAATGTGGATCATGTTATTGATTGGAAAAGTACTTTTATTGAACCTTCTTGTGAGTTTAAAATTGAGCCAAAAAAATAAATTGAAAAAAGATTCAGGACATTAAGAAATAGTTATAGATGAAGTAAAAGTTAAATGGAGTCATTTTGATACTGACAGTGCTACTTGGGAAAATTTTGATTTTATTAAAGACCAATATCCTTATTTCTTTAACTAAAATATTGTGATGTGTGTGTGTTATGATGCAAAGACTCCTCATGCTACTGAGGGCAACAACTAATTAATAGGGGGAGAATTTTTACGGTACTTTCTCCCCATGAAATAAATGTAGAGTAAAAAAATATAATATATCTTCAAAAGAAAAGAAAAAACAAGTTCAATAAAGTAATCAAGTATTTATCTTATGGGATGATTATTAAAAAAAATAAATAATGTAATTATTATTTTAAAGGGAGGTGTCGGTTGGAATCACCCTTTGGATTGTTTAAAACCCGTGAATAAACAGATTATTGGGAAGCGGGAGAACATAGAAGGAATTGCTAGAAAGATTGCTAAGAGCGAGATTTTGGGTTAGCAAGCTATGGGCATTGGAGAAGGGGGCACACAGAGTGTGTCCAACTCAGGGTATAGAGTGCACCCAGGATTGTCCTGGCTAGGGCTGTTGTGCATGTTGAGTACTTGTACTATGTAGCATGTTGTTTAGATGCTTGAGAAGCATCCGGTTTGGTTCTGGATAAGAACCTGTTCCTCCTAGACTACTCACAGACGAAAGATATTGAATCTGAATTCCACTCCAGGCAATCGATTGGACTATCTGCACATTTCAAAAAAGATAAGTATTTTTTAATGCATGATTATATTATTTGAGAAAGAAAATTGTCTAAATATTTTGTATTTGTTGTGCAATAAATTGAAATTAATGATTATTCTTTGGAGTGTAATTGAATGCAATTGATGATTAATTTTTTATATTCAATTTAATTCCAACTATTGAATTGAGCATTATATTATATTAAAATTTTGTGCATATAAGTTTTAGAAATTAATCTGTGAAATCATTTAATTGTTGCATTTTAAATTTGGGAATTAGTTAGATTACACATTAAGGGAAACCACATCTACAACCACCCCATCAACAAAATATTGATTAATATCAAACTTCAACTAGCATTATTTGGTGACAAACAATTTTACTCCATGTTATACTCAACCAAAATCATACAATTTGATATGTTAGATATGTTTATAATCCAAGTCTCTCTACTAACTCTAGAGAAAATTAATTAGCTTCAAGACAAGAATCAAAAGATTCGTCTACTCTTTTCTTCTTGACTTGAATTTTGATATAAAAAAAATCATGTGTTTACATTTTTGTTATCCCTCATTTTCTATCTAAGTCCATTTCTTAAGGGATGTGGAAATATGCCCAATTTAAATGTTGCACTCTTTTGTATTAAAAAGTTTGTTGACTATGTACCGATCCAAAAAGGTAGAGACATGCCTACTTATATGTAGTTGTCATTAAAATAAGTGTAGGTTTATACTCAATAGGCATCAACAATAATACATTATTACCCTTTGGTTACAAACATGTGTGATGTTTAAGTCCAGTTGTGGAAACTAGTCTCTCATTTGTAGTAGAACTCCAAACAATATATTGGCCTTAAAAATGAGTTGTGACTAATGTTATTCATTTTTGCATTCTACCATGAGTATAATTTCAGATGTAGGTTTCAATTTGTCTTATTTGTAGGATCTTTAATATCACAGTGTGTATTGATAAGATTTAGTAGAAATAAAATCACCAAGCTTGCCTTCCTCTTTGTCTTTACCTTTATTTAGTCTTTGGGTCTCTTTCTTGTTCTTGTGCCTTTAGAGAAGGGGGTGGCATTTTGTTCTTTACTTCAAAATAATGATCATGAGAACATGCTTCACTTGTGTCTTCAAGATTTGAGGGAAATATAAACCTCCAAAGATGATTGTCAAGACCACATATGAACACCATTTTAATGTCTCTTCTTGCAAATCCTTGTCTATTTGGATATCCCTATTAAGAAATTCAATAGTGTAATTTCACACACTTTGTGCTTATTTTTTCTTGCAGTATTTTCCAATTAAATGACATCTCTTCTTAATGATATATGGTATAAAATAACAACTATTAATTTTCTTGAGGGAAATAATGAGAATAGATTTTAACCCAATTAAGAGTCTCTTTTATTAATTTCAAACTAACAAATGAAAATTGTTATTAACTAATATGACATATACTTAAACATACCTCAGGTTGTGCCAACCAATGGCTAAGATTATTTGTATCAACCTCTCCTTAATATGATCAAATATCAATCTTCACCTTGACTTTAAGGAAGTTTTATTGGAAGAATTTGTACCATGGAATTACACTTTCTCTCTAATGCTCAACTTTAGGATACATACGAGACATCATCATTTTCTTCATTAAAATTCTTTCCACGTCATCTTCTAATGTAACTAAAACAAAAAATGAAATGTTTCGATGTCCCAAAACCCTACAAGATCTATTAGGGATTTTGTCTTGCCTACAACATTTTTGTTAGTTGGCAAACCCTTCTCTAATGATTGTCATTGTAAAATACAATTTCAAAAAGGGTCAAGCTTATTAAACATATTCAAATAGGATCGAATTTGTTACCCGTGCTCATTTTTTGCATGACATTGACACGTTGAGTGTCCAGATCACTTAATGTGCATGTGTCTCTATTCTAACCTGACAATCTAATCTCTACAAATTTGTTTAGTCATGTTTATTGTGAGAATAAGTTATCAAGAGTGTTAAGTATAAAGGAAATATTCATGAAAGTGACTAATTTATTTGATTGCACTAACTTAATTGGTCTTTGGATCATTGAGGTAGGCTACGACAATTAATTGCTAGTGAATTTTTGGAGGAAAAATCATTGAAACACATTGATAATTTTTGTTGGAGAGTACATTGTAGCATGAAATTTTAATATTAGGCTTAAATTATTGAATTACGCTAGGATTTTCATAGAAATATATTCAAATAACCCTTCCTAGATCAATTAATTCTACCAAGAGGAATAGATTAGGAGCAATTTGCACATCATGAGAAAATTCAATTTTGTTTTAACTTTAGCAATAATCATTGTATGTCTAAGGTTTGTATCACTTAAAAACTCATTAATACCAAATGCTAGTAATGACGTTTTACACAAAAACCCAAGAGAATTGTTATAAACAAGCTATGGGTCCAAATCAAGCTTCTACCAGCAATGGTCAAACAACCAAATTCTAATATATAGCACAAAGATTCTCAATAACTACCCAAGGAAGCTAGAAATAAGAAAGTTTAAAGTAGGTTAGTGACTTAAAAATTCATCATGCTTCAATACCTTTTCTTTGAAGAAATAAAAAATCCTGGCAATAACCTCATGGAAGAGGTATTCAAAATAGATCACAAATCTATGAAGGTTTATAATACAATCCCTTCAACATTGTTTCTCAACTTAAAAAATGCTTAATATTTTCATCAAATCCAAATGTGTAGGTCCTCATAGTGGCATTCAAATGATATTTCAATGCTCCTCATGCAAAAAACAACCACAAGCATGAGAAAACAATACTCAATTCTTAGTAGACCTAAAAAAATCCAAGAAGGTATGGAAAAAAACACTTCCATTAGAGAAATATATTTTTTTTGATAAAATCATAAAATTGTGTAAAGAATAGAACATTACATTCAATATGAAACTAAAATAATTACTTCCAAGCAATATTTATTTTTCCCCCTTTAGATTCACAATTGTTGGGGATACGGATTCGGTTTTGTCATCAAGATATGCATCTAAGACAACAGTGCCTTAGTGATTTCAATACAAAATCACAACAAAAACACAACCAACAATTCCATAAAGCGAAAATAGGCACAGTTGATCCCCCATTGATCCTCTGAGAGAAATGGATGCAAAAAAATAACAGATTCAACACAAACAGATAACCATGAAAGAAAAAACTATGAACACACAGATATACGTGGGGAAAACCTTTTTAGCTAAAAAAACCCACCTCCAACATTCAACTCACTTGTATTATTCAGTAACTAAAATGGTTACATTACAAAACTAGAGCTATGCTCTTCCGGAGATTACATCTTTTTCATCTGGAGAAAGAATACAGGCAACACAAAACAGAATCATCACACAGTTACAATGTCCTCATGACATACTGTGTAGATTCCCTTTAGCTCCTCTCAAAAGACTGCCACAACTAGCCTCATGGCCAGCCCAACCTCTTGGCCTCATAGGTTCACATCATACTAGATCCAGGAGTCAAAGTGTTCACTATAGAACAGCTTGAACACTCTCAGCCTCTCTTTGATATCGCTCATCATTTGTCTTGAACTGCACACAAGATTATTTATAATCTTACACCATGTGCATACCTATTTAGCCCATCCCTCCTAGCAATAGTTATCAAGGATAATAAATATCCTACCTGCAGACTCCATACCTCACTGATAACGTGCATCGCTTATACAGCTGCATCGAGCCACACAATCATTAACCTGACCCAGACGTGTCTGTCAACCTTTCATCAATAATACAGCTCTATTGCAATCAGGAAATAACTCTCTGGCTAATGGGATCACAAAGAATCTGCCACGTGTTGCCATCTCATTTGCAGTCACACCTCTGACAGTCAGTCAAATCGGTCCATCTCAGTCAACCGAGTTCTGAGCTCCTTCGAGCTCTAGCCCAAGTCATCACCAAGCTCTATCTTTTCCTTTGTCTTCAGCCAACCAACCACATGTCGCCCTGCCATTTGCTTGCCGCTCTTACACCAAGTCCAACTCGGTCAAACTCTGCCTTGAGCTCATTCGAGCTCCTACCATGCTACCGTAGCCATGTTGGCATTGCCTCGCGGTATGGCAGTAAACACCTTGGCAGACTGTAGGTGGTTTTCCTGCAGTCACCCAAAGCATCGGTCGCGGTATGGTGGTAACTGCCAACTAGGCTGTTGGTGGTCTTACCGCGGCCACCATGGTCAACCAACACACTGGCCATGGTATGGTGGTAACCACTAGCCAGGCTGCTAGCAGTCTTACCATGGCCACCGCGGTCAACCAAAGCACTGGCCGTGGTATGGCGGTAATCATCAGCTAGGCCACTGGCGGTCTTACCATGACCACTGTGGTCAGCCAAAGCATTGGTCGTGGTATGGCGATAACCGCCAACCAGGTCATTAGCAGTCTTACCATGGCCACTGTGGTTAGCCAAAGAACTGGTCGCGGTATGGCAGTAACCGCCAGACCCAACTGCAGGAGGTCTCACCGCGCTACCGCGGTGAGAGAACCCACCGCCTACGGTATGGCGGTAACCGCCAAGGCCACCACAGGTGGTCTCACTGCGCTACCATGATGAGTTGACCCACCACCTGTGGTATGGCGGTAATTGCCAAAACCAGGCTAGACCGCCGCGGTAAAGGCCAAGACATGAAGGAAAACGCCAAGTCTTCAAGGGAAAGGCCAGAAACATTGAGGCAGAATTTCCCAACAACAATACTCTTCTCACACTTTTTATTTTAATGAAAGCACCAACATAGAACATTAGGGGCTTAGAGAAACCAATTTATCTTTCCAAACTCTAGGGGTTTGAGATTAATCTAATACAAATATAAGAAACATGAACCATGTCTCTTTATTTTTGAAGATGTGGCATTTCATTGTGAGGAAACAATTGTTATGTGTTAGGATATTTGGATGCCATTAATAAATTTTTGTGTTTGGATGTCAGTGGTTTTAATTTACATGTTGTGAATTGGATTATGGGGTGTGTCTCTTTGTTTTCTTTTATTATTCTTATCAATGGGTTGGCTTCCAAATTCTTTAATATTTTGCAAGGTTGTCCTTTATCACCTTTTCTATTTGTATTAATTACAAAGGGTTTGAGTAGAGATATAAGGGAAGCTAAGAAAACTAGAGCTATCAAAGGGATAAAATTGAGCAATATATTATTTTTGAATAAAAAATTATGTGTGGATGATGTTATTCTTTTTGGTGATGATGCATTAAAAGGTGCTTCCAAAATTGGCATACTATAGACTTTCATTATTTCTATCAGTATGGAGATTAATATGCAAAAGTCTACTTTGTTATGTCATGTTTTATTTGAAGATGAGCAGTGGTATGCACCTAGGGATATGGTATTATAATGTATTTAGGTGGAAAGAGATTATTATTTTTATTGATTAAGGAAGGAAAATGCCCTAATCCCATAATTTAATAACATAAACAAATTAAATATTTAAGGATAGTAGAAAGGACACACAGGCCCAACAAAACAACACTGGAGAAAAAAATCAATAAACAAGAAACTAGAAAGATCCAAGAGAAAAACTAACAGATAAGGTTCTAGTAAGCAATCAGGGAGTTCAAAGACTCTTCTCATGCTTCCTTCTCCTTGTTCAACAACACCCTTTCATTCTTGTCTTCCACGCTCTATAAATATTTGTCTTTAGCCTATTTATTTATTTAGGACTATCAAAAAATAGTCGCCATGATCACCCTGTTCATAATTCCTTCAGTTATTATTATAATTTTGGTCATGGGAGCTTATATTCATTCTATTTTCTCCTTGTAATTATTATACTCTATCGTTTTCTCTAACTCTTGCACTTGGTTTCAAATTTTGATTAACTTTGCATTATCATTACCCATAGTATCTTGCTCCATAGCAAGAGAATAAATCCTTTCATCTTCCCTTTCCTTATCCTTGTCAATCCTAAGAGAAGGGGGAACAATATTCTCCATCTCAAAAAACTTAGCTTCCTCTTCATCATCTTGCTCATTATCTTATTTAATTTATTCCTCTTTTTCATTTTTATCCTCTTCATCCACTTCAAATTCCTCTTGAAAAGAGTCCTCTCTTGAACCATCTTTCTAGGGAATAAATTCCTCATCATCATAGTCTTCTTCATCAGTTCTGGCCATAATATTTTTTCCCTCAATATTTTGTGTTATCAGCAGTCGAGGCTTTATGATGCAGGAGCATCCATGTGCACAGGTATTCCTACACACCAAAAATATTTAAATTTTTTCATTTTGATTTTTGTTTTGGTTTGTGGTGGCATCTTGCAGGCAAGAAATTCAATTATTTAAGAAAACTCCTCAAATGTAAAATATTTTAGGTGAATTTGAATTTAATTCCAATTCAAATTGGAAGTATTGGGAGGTGAGAATTAATGAAATCCCAAGAGTTACAAAATCCCATGCCTATGCATGGATGAGCTATTCTTGGGTGATGTAACTCCATTATACTTTTTTTATTAAATGCATTGAACTAATAATGAGAGTCGTAGGTGCCAAGAAAAGGGGTGGTGGAGTGGAATTATGGGAAGGTAAATTTGGAGAAAAAAAATTGATTTTTCCAAGAGAATATTCTTGAGAGGATTTTCAAAATGCCCAAGATGGAAAGGGTAGTGGTAATTGAACCTGGAGGTGGAGAAAAAGGCAACACCCAGCTTGGAGGAGAGTTTTTTAGAAGGTGAAAATAAAGAATCATAAATTGTGAAGAGAAATTGGCTTGTGAAGACAGGAGGAATGCCCAAGAGTGAAGCAAGAGGAGTTGGAGATGATTTTTTTTGTTTTTGTAGTTGATTGGAGGTGTCTTGTTGCAGATTTTTGAATGTTGTGGGCAACAAGCATGCTTGTAGATGTTTTATTGGAAATTTTAATCAATAAAATCAACATGTTATTTTTCAATTTCTTGTTATTTTCTATGTTGTAGAACTTTGGAATGTGCTCTCTATGATTTCAATTCATAATTTCTCGGTTGAGTGATTTGGGTGTTGTTGCAACTGTTTGATGTTGCCTGAATGTGGGGATTTATGGGTTTTCTGAGTTTTCAACTATAAAATTGGAAGGTTGTTGTTGGGGGAAAAATCATGATCTACTTACTTTCTTGAAGATGGATGTGGGGGATTTCATTATCTAATTTTTTAGTTGAAAAGGAATTATTTTGATGGTTCAAAATAATTTTCAAAAGGTAGTTGGCTATGAGGTTGAGTGTAGTTTTGGAGTTGTTTGAATTTTAATTTATGGAGCTACTATATCTATCTCTTATTTTTTGTATCTTGAGGTAGTAATCTTGCATGAATTGGTATCAGATCCAAAAGATCTTGAGAGTGTAGAGTATGCACCAGGACTTGTGGGTGAGAAGTGGTGAAGAGTGAAGTGGTGAAGCCACAAGAAAGAGAGTTGTGAGAAATTTTTCTTGTTGTAGGCATGAAAGAGGGTATGTGACTACTATCCTCCAACAAAGATAAAGTTGGTTAGAAGGTGTAGAGTTCCTCTGCTGAGAGAGAGTGGGTAGAGGAAGCATCTTCTAGAGTCCTTTTTGGGTAGAGGGTAGTGTGTTGTGAGAAATTTTGTTGCAGAGGTTTGACACCCTAAAGAGAGAGAGAGAGAGAGAGAGAGAGAGATTGTTGCAACGAGAACTTGTAACCACAGAGGGTCTTGTGAGTGTCTAAAGATGTCGTTGAAGAAGAAGACAAGATGGGTCATGAGAAGGCCTGTGAAGATTTTACCTATGAAAGATTTGAAAGAAAAGAGGTATATGAGGTGGCTTATTGGAGAGTTAAAGATGATTGAGGCTAGATTGGATGTGATAGAGATGGAGCAGAGAAGAGAACTTGACGAGGCTAAAAGAAAATGTGAAATGGGTAAAAGGAAATGTGAAAAGAAGAACATCCTCTTGAAAGAGGAAAACAAAAAGAAGAATGAGAAAATGCAATGTTGCAGCCCTATGATGGAAAGGGCATGGGAGAAAGATATGTGGGAGCAGCCCATAGAATTATAATTGAAAGAAGGGAAGAAGAGAAGAAAATAATAAAGAAAGAATGGAGAAAGAAAGAGGAGAAAATGGTCACTATGGACCATAAATTTAAAGGCAATTCTAAAGATTTTGTTTTACCTAAAGATGCCTTATTTGCAAGATTTGGTAAAGAAAAAGAAGATGGTAAAAATAAGAAGGATGCAACAACAACAAAAGCAGTATTATTTTCTTGTGTTAAAGATGATTTACATGCAAGAGAAGTAGATGAAATTTTAGAGGAAGATGAGTATAATTTCATGCATATGGTACTAAAGAAGAAGAAAATATAAATAATGCAGCGAATAATCAAGAGGAAAATATTGGGGAAATAGTAGAGAAACAAGAGATTACACAGGTTGCAACGGTTGAAAAGGAGTGGATAGCAATGATAGAAGGTGAAATAAAAGTTGCAACAGAGAATGGGGTGAAGTTTAAATTTTCAAAATTATTTGATGATAAAGACGAAACTGACTCACATGAAAATATCATGGTTAACATGAATGGATACGAGAATACAAAAAGGGATGTTATAGTAGTAGAAGAGGAGAAAACAAAGTTAATTGATAATTTTTCAAATTTTATCGATGTGGATGTTAAAGCTTATTTGTATTTTAAAGAAATAATGAAAGAAAGTGAAAAGGGAGAGATGGTTAGGTAAAAAAATAAGAGGTTACATACTATAGAACAAGGTACGAATCATTTTATTAACATGCGTGAAGAAGAGAGTGAAGAGAAAATAGGTGAGGAAGGTAAGAAAATTGATTTTATTGGTTTATATGAGATTCATGGTGTTGTTTTGTATGCAAGTGTTGGTGATGATGAACTAGAATGTGAAGATGAGCCGTAGAAGAATTTAAGTTGCAGCAAGATGAAATTTATGAGAAGAAAGAAAGAGATAGGAAGTTTCAGAGAAAGGTAAACAAGAAGAAAATTCAAATAGACAAAGAGGAAAGATGGATGAAGAACAAACACAAGATCTTCAAATGTTCATGAGCTTTGACTCATGAAATATTTCTCTTACTCATGTTGTTTGATGCAGGAGCATCTAGGTGCACGAGAAATCTTGCACACCAAAAATATTTAAATTTTGTCATTTTGATTTTTTTTGTTTTGTGGTGGCATCTTGCAGGCGAGAAATTCAATTATTTTAAAAAACCTCCTCAAATATAAAATCTTCCAAGTGAATTTGAATTTAATTCCAATTCAAATTGGAAGTGTTGGGAGATGAGAATTAATGAAATTTTGGGAGTTAGAAAATCCCATGCCTAGGAATGAGAGAGCTATTCTTGGGTGATGTAAATCCATGATACATTCAAAGAAAAAATTGCATTGAATTAATAATGAGAGTTGCAAGAAAAGGGGTTGGTGGAGTGGAATTGTGAGTAGGTAAATTTGGAGAAAATGATTGATTTTGCTAAGAGAATCTTGGTGAGAGGATTTTCCCAATGCTCAAGAGGGAAAGGGTAGTGGTAATGCAACCTAGAGGTGGATAAAAAGGCAACACCCAGCTTGGAGGAGAGTTTTTCAGAAGGTGAAAATAAAGAAAGTCAGAAATTGTGAAGAGAAATTGGCCTATGAAGACAAGAGGAACACCCAAGAGTGAAGTGGGAGGAGTTGGAGATGATTTTTTTTGTTGTTGTAGTTTATTGGAGGTGTCTTGTTGCATATTTTTGAATGTTGGAGCAACAAACATGCTTGTAGATATTTTCTTGTTCATTGCTTAACTCATTAAACTATTGTTGCGGGCTCTTGGAAATTTTAATCAATAAAATCAACATGTTATTTCTCAATTTCTTGTTATTTCCTATGTTGTAGAAATTTGGAATGTTCTCTCTATGGTTTAAATTCATGATTTCTTGGTTGAGTGATTTGTGTGTTGTTGCAACTATTTGATGTTGCCTAAATGTGGGGATTTATGGGTTTTTTGAGTTTTCAACTATAAAATTGGAAGGTTGTTGTTGGGATAAAAATCATGATCTACTTACTTTCCTGAAGATGATGTGGGGGATTTCATGATCCAATTTTTCAGTTGAAAATGCATTCTTTTGATGGTTCAAAATAATTTTCAAAAGGTGGTTGACCATGAGGTTGAGTGCAATTTCAAAGTTGTTTGAATTATAATTTATGGGATTGCTATATCTATCTCTTATTTTTAGTGTCTTGAGGTAGTAATCTTGCATCACTTTAGCTATCCTAGTTGAACTTCTACCACCAAAAAAATTCAAATAGATTTGTACCACCCCTTCATTATGTTTTCCTTCTCCCTCCATGTATCAGAGATGTCAATTGTCCCCCTAACATTAGAAATTTTAAGGTTTTTATAGCTTTTTTTTTTCGTACTCACATTTTCAGTTTTGGCTTCCATCTACTCTAGATCCAAAAAAAATATTTTCTAAGTGGGGTCACAAGTAACAAATATTGCAAATGAGAGGGATTAATGATAGTTGAAGAACTTTTACCCTTTTTATTTGACCTATTTTTACCCCCTAAGCTACGGTTTCCCTTATTTTGGTTGTCCAATAGAGGGGAAGTTCTACTATTTTCAAGAAGTTTAATTTTAACATTTTTTTAGAAAATGAGTTTAGAAAGGGGGATGTAGAAAATCAATGCATATAATGTGCCATTATAAGTCCTTGGTGTAACGAGGGATATGCTTCATCTATAGTGCACTTATCCAAAGAAGATAATGAATAAAAAAGAAGATTGATTTTCTTCCTATGCCTAATATGATTGAAAATAAGGAAATTATAGCCATGGACCATTTTAAAGCTACCTTCAAAGGTAAAATATTTCATGACATGGAGAGTTACCGAGGCCCACGGAGCTGACAACTTCTCATGACTAACCCATTTTGATTTTTAAAATTTTTACCCTTCCTCAAAAAGGGCGTTTATAAACCTTTTTAATTCTCCTTTACTTCACTTCTCCACTCTTAACCCATCTCGGGTTAATCCTGTATCCTTTGCAATCAACTCTTCAATGACTTTAAATCAGACTCTGTTGATGTTTTAGTGTCGGGCCTCTTACTTCCAATGGCCACATTAAATAAAATAAATTAATTAAATGATAGCCTTTGGCTATTTAATTTATCGTAGTCCGATTTAAGTGAAGAGGCGCTTCACTTTATTAAATAAATAATATTTATTATTGTGGCTGACTCATGTAATTCATTATTTCTAAAAGGTGGCCAACCTTCTTGAAGAGTCACTTTGTTTTGTATAAATACAAGGTGATGATCTCTCATTTGATCATCAAGTTCATTCATTAATATTCGCATTTTCTAGAAGAAGTTCGCACTTGAGCAGCAGATCATCATATTTCTACAATAGATCAAATTCAAGGAGTAATATATTCATTTGTATTTGCACATCTAGGAGAAGCGCTATTATTCATTGCATCAAATTCGGCATTTTGTTGTGCCTGAGCTGTAAGCAGATTTCTACTCTTATTACTTCAATATATAAGTGATATATTTGTTGGGTTTTTCTCCCTCGAGTAGGAGGCTTTTCCTAGGGTATCTTGTTGTGTTCATTATCGTTTGTGCTGTATTTCTACTTATTGAATTTCTAATCCTAAAACTAACATGGTATCAAAGTTAGGTTTAAGAAAAGATCTGATCAAACTTTTATAAGCAAGATTATCCCTCTCCATTATTCTCATCAGTGTGTATCTATCTTAACTACGAAAATGGTGGTCGGTCTCAAGGTTGAAGATAGACTTGAAGGTACATCAAACTTCATTTCTTGGAAGTTTAGCGTTTTGATTGCATTGGAATAAAATGAGATTTTGAAGTTCATGGAAGATCGAAGCTACCAAAGTTTGATTGTCTTAGAGCAAATTGTATTCAAGAGGAATCAAGGTTGGCAGCAAGAGGTAATGGACAAAGTTCTAATCATGAAGACAACCATGTTCTTGTTGCTCAAACATTGAAGTGGAAAGGAAGAGAAGGAAGGAAAAGTAACTTCAAGAGAAACAGGGATAGAAGATTAGATGGTGCTCTTGAATCTAAGAAGAAGAAAGATCTCTCCCATATACAGTGCTTCAGATGTAACAAGTTTGGTGATTATGCAAGAGATTGTGCAACAAGACAAAAACATCATGATACTACCATAGGTGTGGATGAGGTCTCTCCTTAGAAGGATTCAAGAGACAAATCAAGTGGAATTCTATTTTCAGCCCTATCAAGCAATGTTCCAATTGATAGTAGCACATGGCTGATTGATAATGGTGCCTCTCGACACATCACTGGATTTAGAGAACATCTTTTAGATTTGGTAGAGAGAGATACCAACATGCAAGTCATTATTGGTGATGATGCATGTTATTCAATGAAAGGTGTTGGAGCCTCCTCTCTTCACCTAGATTTTGGCATCTCTCTTCATTTGAGTGATGTGTTGTTCGTACCAAGTATCAAGAGGAACCTTGTATCAATTTCAGCCTTGGAGGACAAAGGATATCAAGTTGCATTTTTTGAAGGAAAATTTCTTGCTTGGGCAAAGAACTCTAGCATCAAGATAGCCCAAGTAATTGGTGTTCGATATGAGAGTATTTATAGGATTTCCATTTGTCCAATGCAAGAATTTTTGCATGATTCCACCAGCCCATGAGAGCTTTGGAATAAAAGACTTTCTCATCTCCATTTCATAGCTCTTCCATCCATGCAAAATATGGTCACTGGTCTTCCAAAACTCAGTCAAGAGCATAAAGGTACTTGTCGAGGATGTGCATTAGGTAAGAATACTAAAGGTACTTTTCATAGTAGTGAAAGTAGATCTAAATTCATTCTAGATCTCATTCATTTTGATTTGTGTGGTCCAATGTCTGTAGCATCCTTGAGTGGTTTTTGATATTATGTACTTTTTATTGATGACTACTCTAGAAAGATTTGGATTTATTTTTTGAAGTCTAAGGAATCTGATGAAGTACTTGAGAAATTCAAAGACTTTAAGGCTCAAGTATAGAATGTATCCGGGAAGAGGATCAAAGTTTTGAGATCTGACAATGGAGGATAATACACTTTTGGAGTCTTTTGTAACTTGTGTATTGAGGTAGGGATTAAGAGGGAGTTTTATGTCCCCTACATCCTCAATAGAACGGTGTTGCAGAAAGGAAGAATAGATCTATTGTTGAAGCAACTAAAGCCATGATTCATGACCAAGAATTGTCAACCTTCCTTTGGGCAGAAGCTTCTAGAACCGCAGTGTATGTTCAAAATCGGTGCCCTCGTCGTATTTTGGAAAGTATGACTCTTGAAGAAGACTTCACTGGAGTGAAGCCTGAGATTAGTCAGTTGAGAATCTTTGGTTATCTTGTGTACATTTATGTGCCTAAGGATAAGAGGACTAAGTTAGAACCATCTAGCAAGAAAGGAATATTTGTGGGCTACAATGAATCTTCAAAATCCTACAGGATTTACATTCCAAGTCAGAAACTGATAGAGATCGACAGGGATGTCACTTTTGAAGAAGATGTTGCATTCAATAGATCTAAAGGTTCATACATGGAGATCATAGATAACGAAGATCGGGAGACTCCTCAAGACATGGGCGTTGATCATACTCCTAATATTCAGAGGGATTCAATCGAACCAGAAGAGGATGGTGATCTAGTTGAGCCTTTGGAACCAACTAATGGGCCAAGAGATATTGTTATAGGTCGAAAGAGTATGGGCTAGGAAAACAGTGCAGGAGGCATAAAGTTTTGCAGCTCCTAGAGGCACATTTAGAGAAAGAAAAATGCCATAGAATTTTCCAAGATATGTTGCATTAATGAGTCATATCATTGAATTTGAGCCTTCTAGTGTTGAGGAAGCATCAAGTCATCAAGTATGGAAGTATGCCACGGCTGAAGAATATCCATCTATCATCAAGAATGATGTTTGGGATATTGCACCTAGACCAGAAGGGAAATTTGTTGTATCCTCTAAATGGATTTTCAAGATCAATCATGCAGCTGATGGAAGCATTGAGAAGTATAAAGTTAGGTTTGTGGCTAGAGGATTCTCTTAGAAAGAGGGAATAGATTGCGAATAAACCTTTTCTTTGGTTTCTCATTATGCATCCATTAGAACCATTATTTCTATTGCAGCAACTAAGAGATGGAAGCTACATCAAATGGACGTGAAGACAACCTTCCTTAATGGTGTGATTGAAGAAGAGATATACATTGAGCAACCTGATGGCTTTGAGATTCATGGGAAGGAGTCTCATGTTTGTAGATTAAAGAAGGTTTTGTATGGCCTTAAGCAGGCTCCTCGTTCTTGGTATGAGAGGATTGATCGATACCTGATGATCTTGGGTTTCTCCAAGAATGATGCAAATTCAAACCTTTACTTCAAGATAGTTAATGGTGAGGCATGAATCTTGGCTATTTATGTTGATGATCTATTTCTTACTGGAGAATAACATCTCATTATCAAATGCAAGAGGGAGTTAGCTTCTGAATTTGAGATGAAGGATCTTAGATATATGCATTACGTCCTTGGATTAGAAGTATGACAGAGGCCTAATGAGATCATTCTAAGTCAAGGAAAGTATACTATAGACATCTTGAAGAGATTTGGTATAATGGATTGCAAATCCATGTACATGCCGATGGAAACCAATTTGAAGTTGAGTGAGTTTGCAGCTAGTTCAAATTTGGTGGATACCACTATGTATAGGCAGTTGATTGGATCGTTGATGTATCTAGTCAATACTAGACCAGATATTTTCTATGCAGTGAGTGCACTTAGTCAATTCATAAGTGAACCAAGGAAAATACATCTAGTTGTAGTTAAGAATATCCTGAGATACTTGTGTGGCAAAATTGGATATGGTTTAAGATATACTTCCAGTGTAGATCTTCAGTTGCAAGGATATTCTAATTATGATTGGGCAGGTATTGTATTTGATCAGAAGAACACCTCTGGTTGTTGCTTTAATATGGGGTTTGTTATGATTTCCTAGTGCAGTAGGAAGTAGTCTTCAATAGCACTAAGCACTACAGAGGCAGAGTATATTGCAACTTGTGTGGCAGCCCGAGAAGCAGTGTGGCTTCAAAAGTTCCTTGCAGGATTGTTTGGAAATCATTGGAGCCAATAGTCATCCTTTGTGATAATCAAAGTTGTGTGAACCTTTATGTCAACCTAGTGTTTCATGATAGAACAAAACATGTTGAGATCAAATACCACTATATCAAAGATATGGTATTGAGAAAAGCTATCCAGTTGAGATACATTTATACTAAAGAGAAGACGACTGATGTTCTCACCAAGCCTCTCTCTAGAATGAATTTTGTGTACTTATGAGACAAGCTTGGAGTTGTGGAGAATGAAGCCCTAGCTAAGAGAGATACTAAGCATCAATAATCTTTTGTGATATGATTTTAATGCATTTTTCTCTGTGAGAGAAATTTGAGGTGTAAGCCCTTGATAATGCATCTTTCTCTATGAGATAAATTTGAGGTGAAAGCCCTTGGTTCCACCCTCTAGGAGTAGCCATGGTGGTTGTCATGTTGAGAGACTCCGTGAAAACATCACATTGAGAGACTTCGTGATGATTTCCTTGTACTTGTGTTTATCCACCCTCTGGGAGTAGCCATGGTGGAAGTCATGTTGAGATGATGACATCATGTCGAGTGACTCTGTGATGGGCACATGTGCACATGTTCTTTTGATGCATGATGGACAATATCATGTTGAGTGACTCTGTGATATGTTCTCTTTTCACATATGGGTGTATCCATTGTGAGTGTCATGTTGAGAGATTCCATGACCTTGTGTATCAAGAAGTAATCCTCCCTAGCTAAGAGGGAGTGTTGATGTTTCAGCATTAGGCCTCTTACTTCCAGTGGCCACATAAAATAAAATAAATTAATCAAATGATAGCCTTTGGCTATTTAATTTAATGTAGTATGATTTAATTGAAGAGGAGCTTCACTTTATTAAATGAATAATATTTGTTATTGTGGTCGACTCATGTAATTACTTATTTCTAAAAGGTGGTCGACCTTCTTGAAGAGTCGCTTTGTTTTTTATAAATACAAGGTGATGATCTCTCATTTGATCATCAAGTTTATTCATTCATATTCGCACTTGAGCAGTGGATCATCATCTTGCTACAACAGATCGAATTCGAGTAACATATTCATTTGTATTTTTGCATCTAAGAGAAGCGCTATTATTCATTGTATGAAATTCGACATTGTGTTGTTCCTGAGTTGTAAGCAAATTTTTGCTCTTATTACTTCAATATATAAGCAATATATTTGTTGGGTTTTTCTCCCTCGAGTAGGAGGGTTTTCCCAAGGTATCTTGTTGTGTTCATTGTCTTATGTGTTGCATTTCTTCTTATTGAATTTTTTATCCTAAAACTAACAGACTCCGCCAATCGTCACTTCTCCTTGTGACCAGGAATTGACAAACTTAGAAGTTAGTTTTTCATTGTATCCCTTCATCACCACAAAAGGAGTATATCCCCCTTTTTTAATAGTTTCCAAAGATCAACATTTTATTTGAGGGTTTCACAAGATATAGGTTTTGTTCACAAACACCTTCCTCCCATTTTATCTTTACTACTTATTCTCTCTTTGACCCCACTTAGATATCTCCTTATAGCAACTATAGATACAGTCGATCTCCAATTCAAAATTTTATAAAAAAAAAAGACCCAATTACCACTAATCCTTTTGAAATATTTCCACATTTTGTCCCTGTAATTGACACCTTTATTTATCATTATTATTTTGATAGCACAAGATTTATCCCTACTAATTTTTACATTATTATTTGGAATATTATCCACCTGCAAACCATCATTTGAAATGTTTCCTTCAATAAATTTTCTTATAGAAGACCTCTTGCATATGCAAGACATAAAGTTTGCACGTAGGGATAACAAATCATCATAATCTTTCCTTCATTATTTTTGAAAATGTAATGATTACCAGTATCTTGTAAATCGTTGACATCAAGCTCAAATATTTTTCATTTAATATATTTAAAATTCCAATTATTATTAATTTCCATGTTGTCCTTCTTCATAGGAAACCCCATAATAGCCACCTCAGGCAATACATTCTCATTTTTTCTTATATAGAATCCATGTCATCCAAAAACAAAGGTGTCAACCTACTAAGGAAGATCATTTGAATTTCTTCTTTCATTAGTTAAAATCTCTTGAATTTCAAGAAACAGGTTTGAAAAGGTCTAGTACTACCAAGGTCATATAATTCAAACTCAAATTTGAAACAACATTGGCAACACTATTGCCTTCTCTATAAGTATAAAAAACCTTAAGCTTATTGAAATGACCCAACAATAACCTACACTCTTCAATCATGTTATGCACCTTCTAGGAAGGGGTGTGATTATTATTAAGAAGTTCAATGATAATTTTTGAATCACCTTCAATTACAATGTTATGATAACCCAACCTTTGCAATATTTTCACTCCCCACCAAATAGTCATAGCTTCAACTTTATTATTTGTTCTCTTTCCCAAAAAAATCCATAACCTTCAATCAGTCTTCCTTTTTTATTCCTTATTACTCCTCCAACCGCAATAATTCTCAGGTTTCCCTTAGAGCACCCATCAAAGTTAAGCTTAATTGTAACAACCCCGGTGTTCTACTCAATAAAATTCCAAAGATTTCATGATAAGTGAATATTATATGATGTCATGATATAGCAATAAAAAATTTATTTCCATAATGTAAATTACATGCACTATTGAGATAACACTATTTCCAAGCTTCCATTGCATTTCATTGTAATTACGTATTTGAATCTTTCCATAACATAGATATCATATTGAATAAACTCAAGTATATCAATCATGATTACATCCTTCCATATAAATGGGTACATGATACATGCATAGCTCTTCTTAGCTTCATCTAGAAATAGATATACAGACTGATCCCAATGTTTCCACAATGGTTCATACCTTCCAGATGTCCTCAATTTTTGGTGCATACACTCCAACTATCCCCAATTTTCTAGTACAAACATCTGCAAACCTCAGTCACCATCTGATGAGGAGAAGCATCACTCAAGACTTTTCCACCAACCACAGACTCATATAAAGTCCCCTGCACATCCATCATTTGATAGATGGCCCTACCCGTCGATGAAGATATTGGTTGGTAAACCCCATAAAAATAGCCTATCTAATCTTAGTGTTGTGTCCTACATAAATAGAACTTGTAAACCCATAATCTAGGACTAGCATGCATATAAATTGATCACGATGAATTGGCAGTGTAAATAGTGGCTACTTAACTACTTTGGCCAAAGTATTCTCACCTAGTACTTCAAGTGACAATCTTCTTATTTACATACACTTTTATAGCTCAATTTGGATCATGACCATTTGTATACCATGCTTAGGTAATTTCCTTCGTGGGGTAACCCCTAAACTCAAAAATAACCTATTTCGCTTTCCCAAAACAATATGATATCTTTTCCAACTAAGCCTAAGCTACCCCCTTCAATGGATATTCACATCCTAGGTTTAACATATGAGCTTTCCTAGTCCATGAATTAACTTTACATAGACAATTTATTCACTATTAAAGACAATCTAGTCCCAAGTATAACTTTTATAATCTAGAGCATAGTTACATAAGCTTCTTTTATTCATAGATTAAATATTCATAAATAACCGACTCTAATCAGTAATATATCACATTAATAAGTGGTTCTCATCAAGAGAATAACCACATCAATGATTATCCTCAATCGAAGAACAATCATAACAATGACTCATCCTATCATTTCTCCCAAAATATTGTTGTACAACTAAACCTTATCATTCCTAAGGTTTCCTAACATAATAAGCCAATACGTTTCACATTATAAATAACCCTTAATCTATTCTTGTTTAATCATATCTAGTATATTTATACCTATGACAAATTATCCCTCCTATCATGGAGTAAATACAAGCACTTCATAGAAAAGAATAAAATAGCTTCTTTTCCTTTCCAAAACAAATACTATATTTTTCCAATGCAAGTATTCTCATGTAGCCCAAACAAAACATACAAAACTCAATGTTTCATAAATAAATACTAAGAGAAAATATATCCTCATGCCTATATTACGCTTATTCCAACAGACTGATCAGTTGCACATTCTTTCAACAACATCTTGCTTGCTTCGCTAAATCCTTATAAATACTTCAGTATGACTACTCTCTCAAGAACAACATGCACTCTCAAAGTATTTCACAACTCTCACACTATAACTCTCAATTCATAGAATAAACAACTCTCAAACTAAATGTGATAGTATAAGTTTACAATAGAATGTGTTCCAAATAAGAGAGCTAGCCTCTTTATTTATACAACAAAAAGAGATATTGCAGCCTATAGAAGAGGCGTGCAAAATGATAGCTTAATCCCATGCAAATCGACTCACTTCACTTAGCTAAAAGGTGGCACCAATCAAATAATTTAATTAGCATGAAATGCTATAGGTCAACCTCTATGTTTTGACGATATCTTATGACTATTTCAATCTACACATGATCAAATGGTGGCAATCAAATTGTTTCCAAAATGGACTTCTACAAGAAATAGAACTTCTTATTTTGGCACCAAGTATGCAACCATTCTCCTAATTGTTTGGTGTGGCTTTACTCATTGAAATAGTCTACAACTAAAACTCAACACATGCTCAATGTCAACTATGTCTAAGCTTTGCAAAAAATAGAGGAATGAAGAGTCATTCAAGCGCATAAATATGCTTTGATCAATTCTTTGCCTTGTTGTAACTCTTCCTATTATCATGTATTTTACACTTTACTTTCCATCGATTCATGATAAGGTGTCCAAAGGTAAATTGTTGTTTACTAATTCAAAGATATTATATCTCATAGCTTCGACTATATTATATTCTCCATATCGACTTAGCTACTGCGTAAGACATAACATATTGTTCGATATTTACTCATTACTAATATATATTATATTCAGCCCTTAAATGCATTGTATATGTTATATACAATCGGCCTATCTTCATGTAAATAAATCAGCCTCTAAGCATTACATATGTTAATTGATCTCCAAGAAAATATTTACATTTGATTGTCTCAGTTCTACATGTGTTGCTTTTAAATCCTTTTCTTATGCATAACATGTTTATGAATGTGTTGTTGGTTATTCTCATATTCATTCACAGTTTCCAATAAATTGGCTTCTATTAAGCCATACTCCTCTATATGGCTGTACCTTCATTTATAATGCATTCCCTGTTTATATTTGTTAATATATAGACACTGCCTCTTAAAAGGTTATGTCCTATCTTGCATTCCATTATATGTATTTACTATAATGTTACCATATATATATTATCATATATACCTATACACAAAATTGTTCTTGATATCGGTATATATATCATGATACACATATATTGGTTATCATTGTTTATAAAGTGTGTCATGGTACATATACTATGCGTTATATAAATATATAGAAATCATTATATAAATATATATATATATATATATATTTATATTTATTCATAATACATATTACTAATATATATATACACACCTCTATATAAGCATTAATGCTTATGTGTATATATATGTATATGTACATGTATATATATATATATATATATATATATATATATATATATATATATATATATATATATATATATATATATATATATATATATATATATATATATATATATATATATATATGTATGCAATCTCCTATATATACTCTATAGCAATATGATAATCAAATAACCCATTCAATACTCGAATGATTTGACCAAATGATATACTCACAATAATACCATATTAAATAACTTATATATACGCATTGAACATATATCCAACTCATCAATCAAGCATACTAATATAGGGCAGAACTCATAATCTCTTAAACATATAAACATCATCCAAGAATGCACTCAACAATAATAAAGACCCTTTCTAATACAAACACATGATACTAAGGATGACTTACCAATTCCCAACACAATAACTAGACTCAACCATTCCACTTTGAGTGTGTGTGTAAGCTCAAATATACATCTTTTAGTGTTATCCGACCAATCACTTCTCTTGAGTGATAACCCCCCTCCACCTGGAGGATTGAACCTGTCCCTACAACCAGTTGATGCAGCCAAGAACACCTTCAATAAAATTTAATCATTACTGAATAAAGAAAGCCAAGAAATTCAAAATGGATTTGAAAAAAAACTTCTTCTACTCACCAACCTTGCTGCTACAATGAAATAAATGCCCTTATATCTAAAAACTTGAAAAAGAAAAAACAAAAATCCCAAAAATTACTTTTTTTGGCAGTTTTTGACAATTGTCAATTTTTTTCCATTTTAGGTAATTTCGCATACATATCCCTTTGAACCTACATTTTTCCTAAAAACTTCCTAAAACTAATGTGGCATGAATTGCCAACTTATATTTGAAATTGGAAACATGATTTCCCAAGTTATTAAAGAAAATAGTTTTCTAAAAACCTGAAAAAAAAACATAAAAAGCTGATTTTTAGGGCCAAGATGAAAGAATTTGGCCTCTAAAATTTTACGAGATTTCAACATCTCATAATGAAACCGCCTGTAAAATTTATGACCATCTGAAGTCCCTGCATCACCAGCATAACACATTTGCAATGGTAGTTAGACGTTCACAATAAATCCTTATGCATCTTAAACTTTAGCATGTTCATATAGTAATGTATGTTCTTCATCAATGTAAACATAACTACTCTTTCAAATCATTTATCAATACTTTCACATAATACTATTTTAGTATTCCATTCTTTAGTAAGCATATCAAACTCATGATTACATTTACCATCCTTTTTACCTGTGAAGGTAAAATTAAATCAGTAATAACAAGATGGGGTGTAAGATTAACCCATCCTATTCTAGGTTTTTTCCAATTTATGCTTTTCCTTATGAGTATCTTTGTCCAATTTATGTTTATTTGGTCCTAATTAATGCCCCATTTTTTCTTAACCCTTAACTTTGTATAAGAGGGCATTCTTTTGGCACAACCAAATCTCTACACATTCATATTTTCTTGCAAGTTATTTTTAATACTATTAAAGAGTTCTCTCCTATTTCTTAACTCATCTCAAAATATCTTGTTGTTCCTTTCCTTCCACAACCCCCAAGCAACAAATAGGGGAGTTTGTTTCCACATCTCTAAAATCACAAGATGATAAAATGGGGACCATTTATACCAATTGATAATAAGCTCTTTCAAGCCTTCAGGAAATGTCCAATAAACCATAAAGTTATACAACACCTCCATTCATAACTCAATATCATATTCACATTGAAAAAAATAGATGTCCCACAAATTCTTTAACCTTGAAGCATAAATTGTACCTATTAACAAATTGGAAGCCTCTCTTAATCAAATTATTAGTAGCAAGAATTTTATTCTAGATGACACCTACCAAAAATAGTTCAATTTAGGAATCATTCTCCTATCCCACACCTGATTCAAATCAAACAAGGAAATATTATTGTCAACAACAATAAGAAATGATACAAGTGCATCCCTGGTTGTAAAGAAATCATGTATCAACCAAAAACATTTCATTTCTTGCATTTCATTTTTTTTTTACCACATTATCAATTCTTAGCTCACGGAGTAAGATATAGAATCTACACAAGGTCATCTACATCATATCCAAATTTTAGGAGATTTGCATTTGTTTGTAGAAAGTTATTGCTCACAGAATTTCACTATAATTTACAATCAAAGCATTTGAGGCCAACTTGGTCAAGAATTCATAGTGTTGACCTATTTCAGAGCATGCAGAGCTTAATGGTGCATCATACAAGAATTTTGGGTCCAAGGGGATATTTCTTGGTGATCCACAATATGTTTCATTTCATGAAGGATTATCTTTCATATTTAAGGCCAACCTATGCGCTTGATCATTCATTGGGGTTTGTAAACCCTTGAGGCCAATGCAGACCATTATTGGAGTTGGAGATTCATATTTAAGAACATTGTAATCCTTTGAAAGTATTCAATTCAATTCAATAGTTAATCAATTAGATCATTAGAGATAGTTTGCAATTCAATCCAGCCTTCTAGATTGTGGATTGTAATAAGGCCTTGAGCTAGTTGTAATGTGTAATGCCCTTGCAACAAGCCTATGATCCCTAATTATTTCATACATGATGCATGCAAGACTTCTAGTTATTGAATCAATGAAATTTCATGTTTTCTAATCAGTATCTTGTATTATTTTCATTGTGTTGACTATAAGTTCAATGGTTGGACAGTCCTTTCAAGACCCTCCATCCATGACTATACCAAGTGGTATCAGAGTCAGGTTTCAAGTCCTAAAGGAATTCCTTATTGTGAACAGATCACTAACCTAAGGTAGATTGCATGTGCTTTCAACCAATCGTTGACTATGAGGAAGTTGAAACCCTTGTAGCCAGATCGTCGAACTGAGGAAGTTGTATCGAATCCAAGGAGAGATATGTCACCAAGGAGATTGATTTCTATGGAAAATGTCATTGGAAGAATGGATGAGATGATGCAAGCAATGCAAGTCTAATTAGAAACAATAGATGAAGATAGAAGGAAAGGCCTAAACCCTAGACATGAAGATGAAAGCGATGATGAATTAGATCCTACTGCAAATTGAAATGAAGAAGCCCTCGACGAAGAAGAAGAATTAGATCAAGTGAAGATGTTGAAAGGTACTTCAAAAATTGGTAAGTGACCTAGAATAGAAATTCAAAATTACATAGGAAATTTAAACCCCGGGGAATTGATTGATTGGATTAATGATGTGGAGGAATACTTTGAATATGAAGAAATTTAAGATCTAGAAAGAGTGATATTTGCAAAACCTAAGTTGAAAGGACATGTTTCTATATGGTGGAAAGAAGTTTAATTGGATAGGAATAGATGAGGAAATGACTAAATCATAAAGTGGGATAGGATGGTGACAAAGTTGAAGAATCAATTTATACCTATTGATTATGAACTTGAATTGTTGAAAAGATTGTAGAACCTAAGGCAAAAGGAAAAACATATGGAGTATATTGAATAATTCTACAAGATGATCATTAAGGTTGGACATAGTGAAGCAAGCAAAGAAAAGGTGGCAAGACACAACAATGGAATGAGAGCAAACATCTAAGAAGAATTGAGCCTGGTAAAGATGACATCAATTGAAGAAGCATACCAATTTGTGTTGAAAGTGGAGGAGAAGCTAAACAAGAAGTTTTAACAAGGGAAGAGAAGTGCAAGAGGAATATTTTAGAGTAGATCACAATCTAGAGAGAGAAGACCTTATGCAGAGAAGAACAAGGATGGGAAACCCTACCACAATGAAGAGGACTGTAATTCATACCACAGAGGAAGAGAAGATAGAAATTTCTACCATAGTGACAGATGAGGTCATAATTCTTACCACGATGATGGATATAGGAGGGATGAAGGAATATTTGAGAAGAGACCATTCAGAGGAACCTATTTCAAGTGTGGAGGTGAAGGACATAGAGCATTTGAGTGTCATCAAGGAAACACTGGTAAGAAAACTGAGAATATTGGAAGAGCAACTTATGTGGATGAGGAACTTATTGGATCCCCTAATTCAGTTGGGAAACTTGAGAAAGATGAATCATTGGTGATGAGGAGAGCTTTGATGCATGAATAAGTGACTGAGGAACCACCATAAGGAAATATTTTGTTCAAGAAAAGATGCAAGTCTGAAGGAAAGGTATGTAAAGTTATCATTGATAGCGGTAGTAATGATAACCTAGTTCCATAAGAGATGGTAACCAACTTGAATTTGAAGATATTGAAACACCCAAAACCCTATAGGATAACATGGATTCAAGATGAGCATAAGATATTGGTAAATGAGAAATTTTTGGTGAAATTCCATATAAGATCATATAAGGATGAAGTTTTACGCAATATTATTCCCATGGATGCATGTCATTTACTGTTAAGAAGACCATGACAATATGATAGGAAATTAATTCATGATGGGAGAAAAAACACCTATATTGTGACTTCAAATGGCAAGAGAATTAAGTTGATACCTTTGGAGGAAGAGAACAAAAGTGAAGTTTGTAGCACTGCCATACTATGTTTGGTAGATGGAAGGAATGTTCTCGATGGATTGAGGCATGAGAACCTTTGTTTTGCATTGATTTCAAAGAAGAGTGGAAAATTGGACGCAAAGAATTCTACTGTAGAGAATGAAAAATTAGTAGAACTATTGACAGAGTATGAAGATATCATATTGAAGAATGTACCAAATGGACTATTGCCAGTCCAGAGAATTAGTCATCATATAGATCTAATACTAGGAGAAATTTTTTCAAACAAGGCAACACATAGGATGACATTGATAGAGAATGTAGAATTGAATTGATAGATACAAGAGATTTTGAAAAAAGGATTGATCAGAGAGAGTTTAAGCCCATGTGTGTTACCTATTGTACTGCCACAAAAGAAAGATGGAGTGGAGAATGTGTAAAAATTTGAGATAAATCAATACGATCACTGTCAAGTATAGATTCCCATTGTCAAGGATGGATGATATCATAGATTGTTTGAGTGGATCAAAGTATTTCAAAAAGATTGATCTAAAGAGTGGATATCATCAAATTAGAATTAGAGGAGGAGATGAATAGAAGACTACATTTAAGACTAATGAAAGATTGTATGATTGGTTAGTAATTCCTTTTGGATTGACTAATGTACCTATAACTTTCATGAGATTGATGAATGAGGTAATGAAGAAATTCTTGGGTAATTTTTTCATTGTTTACTTGGATGATATTCTAATTTTCAATAATACTAGAGAAGAAAATTTGTGGTACATCAAACAAGTATTGTAGAGGATGAGAGAAGAGAAGTTGTTGATAAACATCAAGAAATGTAGCTTTATGAAGAAAGAGTTGGTGTATTTGGGATTTTTTATTTTTGATGAAGGATTGAAGATGGACCTTAAGAAGGTTAGAACAATAGTTGATTGGCCTACACCGGTAAACATTGAAGAGGTAAGATCATTCCATGGATTGGCTAGTTTCTACCAGAAGTTTATCAAAAGCTTTAGTGGCACTTGCACGCCCATGACAGAGACAATGAGAGGAGATAGGAGGGATTGTAAGTGGACATCTAGAGCAAAAAGAAGCTTTGAATTGTTGAAGCAAAAGGTGATAGAATAGTCAGTGTTAGCATTACATGATTTTAACAAAGTATTTTAAGTTGATTGTGATGCAAGTGGAAATGCAATAGGAGCAGTGTTGAATCAAGAAGGAAGATCCATAGCATATTTAAATGAGAATTTGAATGATTCCAGAAGGAGATATTTAGTTTATGATCAAGAATTGTATGCCATAATTCAAGCCTTGAAGAAGTGGAGACATTACTTATTGCCTAAGGATTTTGTGTTGTATATTAATCATCAAGATTTGCAGTATTTGAACAGTCAAGGAAAGTTGAACCAGAGACATATGATATGGGTTGAGTTCTTGTAGAGTTATACATTTGTGTTGAAGCATGGGATCAACAATTCTAAAAAATTTGAAAATGCATTAAGCATGAGAAGGAATATGTTGACTGAGATGAGAGTAGAAATATTGGGTTTTGGGGAACTGAAGCACATGTATGAGGATGATCCAGATTTTGCTGAAGCATGGAAAGCATGTAAGGAATCAGTAGTAACTGACCAAATCCAATGGTTGGATTACTTCATTCAGGAAGATATTTTATTCAAATGAAATCAGTTGTGTATTCCAAGGAGTTCAATGAGGGAGAATTTTATCAAGGAGAAGCATAGTGGAGGACTAGCAAGACATTTTGGAGTGGAGAAAATGGTAGCTTTGGTGAGTGAACACTATTTTGGTCGTAGATATATAAGGATGTCAGGAAGTATGTTTAGAGTTGTAAAACATTTCAAGTAGCAAAAGGGAGCAATCAAAATACTAGATTGTATAAACCTCTACTGGTACCAAAGATACCTTGGGAAGATATAAGCATGGATTTCATATTGGGATTACCAAGAAAACAAAGAGGATATGATTATATCATGGTAGCAATGGATATATTTTCTAAAATGGCACATTTCATTCCTCGCAAGAAGACTAACGATGTTGTGCATGTTGTTGACTTATTTTTTAATAAGATTGTGAGATTGCATGGATTACCTAAGAGTATAGTTACAAACAGGGACACCAAGTTCATTGGATACTTTTGGAGGACATTGTGGAAGAAGATGAAGATAGATTTGAAGTTCAGTTCAACATATCACCACAAATAGATGGACACACAAAAGTGGTAAACAAAAGTTTGGGTAACTTATTGAGATGTTTGGTTGGAGATAAGGTAGGACATTAGGATATATTTCTACCACGAGCAGAGTTTTCATATAATAACTAAATAAATTGGAGCATAGGGAAGACAACATTTGAGATATTAATAGGAGTACATCCCAAAGGAGTTGCAGAAGAAGAAGAGTTTGTAGGATTCATGGAAATTTTGCATAGTCAAGTCCTAAAATATTTGGAAGACATGAACAGTAAGTATAAGGAGAAGGTGGGTGAGAAGAGGAGACATAAGGAGTTCATTATTGGAGATGATGTTATGGTATATCTTAGGAAGGAAATATTTCCAATAGGAACATACAATAAGCTGAAGATGAGGAAGATTGGACCATGTAAGATTCTCAGGGAGTTTGATTCAGTAAATGCATATGAAGGGGAGTTACTAGAGATACTTGGTATATCACCTATTTTTAATAGTGCAGACATGTATGAGTATCATGAAGGACAATCAAGTGCAAGTAATACAAAAAATGATTTGAAGGAGTAGTTACCACATCAACCACTGGAGAAGAATGAGCAATTTTTGGATACCAGAACTGAAAGGAACACTAGGAACAACAAATACAAGGAGTACCTAGTAAAGTGGAAAGGCAGAGTGGTGGAGGATTCATCATGGGTTTCTTAGGCTGAGGTGGACCACTTTGGTTTTCCTCTAACCCCTAGAAAGTGAGAGACTCGCTTTTCTTCCAACCCTGAGTGTTTTCAATGTAGGAGCATCCCTGGTTGTAAAGCAACCTGTATCAACCAAAAACATTTATTTTCTTGCATTTTAGTCTATAGCAGTTTCAACATTTCATTTCACATTTTACCGCATTGTCAATTCTCAACTCATGGAGCAGGATATAACATCTACACGAGGGCATCTACATCATATCCAAATTTTAGGATATCTGCACTTGTTTGTAGAAAGTTATCACTCTCAAAATTTCATTGTAATTCGCAATCAAAGCATTTGGGGCTTATGTAGTCCATAATTCATAGTGTGGACCTATTACAAATCATGTGAATCTTAATGGTGCATCATACAATAATATTGGGTCCAAGGGGATCTTTCTTGGAGATCTACAATACTTTTCATTTCATGAAGGATTATCTTTCTTGTTTAAGGCCGACCTACGTGCTCAATCATTCATTGGGGTTTGTAAGTCCTTGATGTTGACGCAAGCCATTATCGGAGCTAGAGATTCATATTTAAGATCATTTGTAATCCTTTGAAAGTATTCAATTAATTTTAGTAGTTAATTAATTATATCATTAGAGATAGTTCATAATTCAATCCATCCTTCTAGGTTGTGGATTGTAATAAGGCCTTGAGCCAGTTTTAATGTGTAATAACCTTGGGGTAGGCCTATGAGCCCTAATTATTTCACACATGATGCATGTAAGACTTCCAGTTTTGAATTGATGAAATTTCATGTTTTTGATCAATATATTGTATTATTTACATTGTGTTGAATCTAAGCTACATGGTTGGACACTCCTTTTTGGATCCTCCATCTATGATTGCACCAAGAGAGTAAGCAGAACTAACAAAAAAAAAAAAAAAAAAAAAAATCCTGAAGGATTTGGAGATCATATACATTGGTCTTGATGAAGAGAGAAAATTAACACCTATTTCATTGTCTCAAACCCAGATTTTGCACTAATTCACAAAATTAAATAATACAACTTCCACACTTCGTTGGTAGACAATCACTTGATTTGAAAATTATATTTGTCAATGATTTAAAACTCAAATTTCTATGCAATTTTTTTTTGAAAAGTATTGAATTTAATTGTCCAAATTGATATTACATAAATCAAAACATTACAAGCTTTATCTCCATGTATCTTATGACCTTAGCTTCATACACATTCTCACGAAAACATCTTGTTTATAATTTAATGTCATTTTGCCTCTAGGGGAAAACCCCCAATTGTCGCTCACAGTCCAATACCTGTTCACTCCATGCTCACCTGATCCCCCAATAACCGTTTATATTTTAGTCATTACATTATTTTATTTATGCCAATAAAAATTTACACATGACAATATATGTTCACTACTAAATGTGTAGCTAACCAATAAAAAAATAAAATCTAAACATCTATTGGTACATATATGTTTTGAATACAAGACAAGTTACAGACAATAAAGTAATTTTTGCATTTATTTAAGTGCATTGATGTTTACAATTACCACTCTATGCAAGTGGCTCAAATCTTTAACTACATTATATATAAATGTATATTTGAATAGTTAATGGTGCACAATTTCACATTATTTAAACCATTATGAACAGTTAATGGTTCACATTTTGACATAATAGCAAACATTGATCAGCTTTATAAGCTATCAATTGCACATTCACCCACACTTTCTATCACATCTTCATGTATTATCTCCATCAACTTTTGGTACCTGCACACATAGTTAATGGTGTAAGGCTTCCTAATAAACCAAAAAACATATTATAATTCATATAAATGATTGAATTTATGCAAGCCACCTATTTTATCTATTAAACCAAATATAAAATTGATTTCCTAAAGGCCACAACAGAACTCAGGCATAAATGGCCACTGCAAAATGAAATGACAGATTGTTTCCCACAAAAAATTCAAATTTGAAACTCAACCACCACAATTCAATGCATTCAAATTTGAAGTTCAACCATTATAATTCAATGCATCCTATTGATGGTGAAAATGACACAAACAACATTAAAACAAAATATTTCTACTCTATTTCTCCTGAAAAAAGAAAGAAAACATATAGTAGCCTAACTCCCAAGGTCCAGGTAGTTGGTTCTCAACTGTCTGGTGTCACTCAATCAGTTCATGCAACTGTAATGTTCAAGCAACCTGTGCTAGTAACAAAAGATTCAAGCAAGGACTCATTTTATCAAAAATCATTCTCATAAATAAAGGGGGTCTCAAACAAAAGAAAAGATCAATGGATAAATCAGTGAATATGAATCAAATTTATCTAGCATTCGGACATATACCTTCAACAATGAATGTTTTTCTGATAGATCACAAAACCAAAGCATGACACAATTTCAGCATAAACTATACCATTGCATGCATCTAAGGTGCTTAATTTAATACCACTATTTGCATATCACAACTATCTCCAAGATTTCAAAACACACATGCATCCATTGCCAAGGTCATAGATCAACAGACTTTAATAATTTCAATTCAATGATAATTTAACGAGATAATCCTTAACTTTGGTTTCTTCTAATGACTTTCATCACATAATAAACTAGCATGCTTCAACACAATCACTGGCATTCAGATAGATTATAACTTATTAGTCTTACCAAGCAAAACAACTTAATTCTAACACCATATTGCGAGAAAACCTGTAATTTTATTAACTGTAAAGTATCTAATAACAGCATATCTCAGTAATCACTACAAAATTCTATCTCCTAATATCAGGTAAAACAATCCTATTCTCAATTAGCCGACCTCTTACAATATGATACCCATAAGGTATTTATAGATATACAAAATTCGAACTCTACTTCTATTTTAAGTCATCCACCCTTTTAGGAACAAAAACTTGCTTGGAAACTCAGATCGATTTGATCTTGAGTTATTACATTAGACATTTAGTTTAGACTGAAGAATAAAAAACAAAAGAGAAACATGCCATGCGCCTCAAAACTGTTAGTGTCGCATGCAACATGCAAAGAAGAGGGAAATCATGCATGCGAGAGATTTATGCATGTGAGGCTGGATCTGCAATGAACTCGTCATAACTGGTGAAGACTTGTTGTAATGTATCTATTTTTGGCCTGTCAACCCATCTATCTTCAAATTTAATTCGATCCAATTCTGCTCCAGCAAACTCTCTCATACCTTTTATCTTTGTCAACTCTCTTCCAGTAGCTTTTATTTCTTCTTTGACATCCATTAATCGATCTATCATCAATTCACCGCCATCATCTCCTTTCTGCATGAGTCCTTTGAATCTTTCGTCCCATTTCCCTTTTATTTGACTCAAAGGCATGCCTTCTTTTGATAATTCATTCACATCTACAATGATAGCAATGACCGCTTCCAACTCCTCCAATTGCTCAGTCAGATTATTAACAGCCTCTTGAATCTCATCCTTATGTTTATACAAGAAATCGGTTCTAAAACGAAGTATACGAGAGGTTTTTCCAAAAAAATCTTTATTCTCCTCCTCAAGTATTGACTATTCAAGAAGAGTAGCTAAAGGTAATGCATTAGCTTTCTCCAATTTTTGACTGTATTCTTTATACTCTTCTTCTTGTTTCTCTGATGCTTCAATGTATTGATGCATTTATTTTATCAACTCTTCAGTGCCTTTGTAGACTTCAAAACCCTCAACTAAAATTTCACCTACCTCTCGATTCAACTTGTCTACCATCTCTGCTTTGCCCCTTACTTGCACCAAATCATCTACCTCCTTTTTACTTAACAAAATAGGAGTCTCAATGGTTGTTACCTGTTGTGATCTCGGAGAGGAGACACTTTTCAAGAATGCATGTAATTGATCCAACTGAGCCGTAAGCTCATCCTTCTTTTGTTTATCCTTTATCATTCTTGATTTAGTTGTTGAAGCCACCACATCAATTAGGTTCATCTATTGATTCCTAGTGGGCCTTCCCAAGTTAACAGTACTCAACTGATAATTTGTGAGTTGCATGTCCCCTACCTCCTTTTTTGTCATTGGCATGGCACATTCAACAACAATCCCTCCTTTGTCTGTTAGTCGGGTAGAATGTAGGATCTTGGCCTTCTTTTTAGGCCTCTCTTGCTCAATTTCTTTCATCATATCCACCCAATTGAGAGGTTGTGAAGGTGTTACTGCCCTTTTCTGTAGATCCAATTTTAACCAAGTGGGAGCACTTGGAGTAGTAGTCATCATAAATGAAGAGGAAGTAATGGTAGAAGGTGCCTGCATATTTACCTAGGTTTGAGAATCACCCCTTGCTTTTTCTTGTTGTTCTTGCACCATATGCATCTACACAAGCTTTTCAGCCTCTTCCCTATCTTTTTGTTCTTGTATCTTCTTCTCTTCCTCTTCTTTCTTCAACTTCTCTTCCTCCAATCTTTCCCTCTCTACTTTTTCTCTTTCCAATCTTTCCTCTTCTAATCTTTCTTCCTCTAGAACTTCCCTTTCCAATTTCTCTTTCTCTAAATCCTCTAGTCTTTTTCTCTCAAGTCTTTCTGCCTCCAAAGCCTTAAGCTTTTCTGCCTTGTCTTCTTCTTCCTGTCATTTTGTAAACTAG
This sequence comes from Sequoiadendron giganteum, assembly GCA_007115665.2. Classification (NCBI taxonomy): domain Eukaryota; kingdom Viridiplantae; phylum Streptophyta; class Pinopsida; order Cupressales; family Cupressaceae; genus Sequoiadendron; species Sequoiadendron giganteum. Next base: position 596,923,451 of record CM021102.1, on the reverse strand, counting down.
CTCCTCAGCCTCTCTTTCCCTTGTCAATTGCTTTGCTTCTCCTTCCTTTTGGCGAGCTTCCTCAACAAGTTTTAATTTGGCAACCAAGATTTCCTTTTCCCTCTGGTTCCTTGCCTTCTCTTCTTTGAGGTCATGAATCTTTTGTATTAGTTCCAACATTTCATTCTCTTCTTTAACCTTGAGTTCATGTTCTTGCTGCCTTTTTTGTCTCTCTATTTCATCAACTGTTGCATTTTCTTTAACTTGTTTGGCTTTTAATTGTTGTTGATGCAGTAAAGCATCAGCTTTTGCCTTGGCATCAATTTCCTTTTATTTCTCTAAGGTTGCAGCCCTTGCATCAGAATCCATTTTCGCCTCTTCAAACAATGTCCATTGATCTTCTTGTGTCAAAACTTTCTCAACATCCTCCTCTAGAGGTATATTTTCTTGCATATCCTTTTCTAACTTAGTCTCATCTGAATTCGTTCCAACATCCAAAATCTCCTTCTCTACTTCCTTTCCCTTTATGGATTCAGCTAGGTCATAAAGAGTTTCCTTTTCCACCTCTTTACCTCACTGCTTTGCTACTAGGACTTGAGTAGAAGATTCTCCTAAGGTCAATGTTGAAACAACTGATGCAATTTGAACCTCTTCTTCTTGTGCTTCCTCTTCATCCCCTGCTGCTTCAAGTTCCATCTCTTTGATGTCTGGGGGAAAGAACTCCAAAGGCTCTTTAGGAGGTGTCTTCCTTTTGATCCTCTTGTATCCCTTACCCTTTTTAGGGGCTGGTCCTTGAGGAGCCTTGGTTGTTAACATCAACCACTGCACACTCCTATCCAATACTGTCCTTCCAATCTGCTTAATTTCAATAGTTTGCTCACTGTCCCAATCAATTGGATCCAGATTCTTGGTGCCAATGTTGAAAGCTTCATAGGATGGATCCAATACAATTCCATCATCCACCAATGTGTCGGGAATGTTATCTTTAATACCAATCTCTGAGATGAGTGAGACAGATAATCTTTCATAATTCTTCTTTCTTAGATCATACTCATCTTGTTGGTCACTCTAGAAGTCTTCTAACAAATGGAAATGTTTGTTAAATACTAAAGGCAACAAGGCATGCATCTTACCCTTTGGGTCAAAATACTTACGAGCTGTGTATAATCTCAACTTCAACTGTATTAGCTCCCTGCAAACCACCTTTTCTCCTACCAAATGCTAACATCCATACTCACCTAACTTCATTCAACAATGAATGCCATGGTTTGTTGACTCAATCGGTACCCTGCATCTCCATTCAATTGGTTGATGACTACATATATGAATGCATCATTGACTCTTCTGAAATGAGTCTCAGCAACCTGAAGAGACAACTAGTCATAATGCTCCCACTTTCTTCTACCCATCCAAGACTCCCATTATGCCCACTCTGTTCAAACCTGGGAAAATACCCAACCTTGTTGTTGCATACACAATGTAAGAGGTCATAAAGAAAGATTGAGTCTGCCTGACGTTAGTCAGTTGATCATGAATAGCATTTGACACTATCATCGGTCAATCAAACTGCTAGGCTCCATTTAAGATTGTCTGGATGAAAGGAAACATCCACTCCTTGAATCGAAATGTATCTCTCTTCCCAAACACTCTAGACAACATCATGCTCAAATTTGATAGCTCCTTATAAAAATCTACCCTCTTTGGCTGGTCTGCCAGCTTGCTTAGAGACTTCTTTTCTATTTTCAACCACTTTTTGTTTAAATGAGATTTATTGGAGTCCTTATACTTACTATATTTCTCCAAGGCCTCTACCTCATCCAACTACACCGAGCTCTTAGGATCTGGGACATTAAATATATTTTGAAATTCCAGAGGAGTGAGATCAATAATCACATTATTTTTAGAATCCATGCACTATCTAGTCGCAGGATTGTAGGCACAGGCTGCTGTCAAGATCAACTCCGGGCATTGGATTGATACAGGAAATACAGTGATATGTGCCAAGCCGGAATCAACAATTCTTTGCGTCCTTCCTATTAGATTTTCCCGTTCTGCAAAGGTTTCTGCATGTAACTCCTCAAAATTATATTGGCCCAAGTTGGTATCTGTGATGTTCAACCAATCTGATTCTACTTTGCTCACTTTCACAATGAGACTTTGGTGATTATACCTCAAGGTATAAGGTAAATGCTCAGGCTTGATCTTCTTTGGCTTAGGTGTTGCATTTGATGTCCCTGCAGGTCGGTTCCTTTGAGCAGCTTCTCCTGATGTTCTTGACATTTTCTAACTTCCATGCCACAAAAAACTCTAATTAGATCTTTGCATATCATCATAAAACATGCTTTAAAACTATACCTTTCATGTATACATCAGAAGCAGAACTAGGCAGAAACATATTATAAATAGTCTCTTCTAACACACTACCGGGATCCGAGTCGAAACTGGAATGGTAACTTCTACTTAGCAAGAAGCAGTCTCTGAGTCGGAACAGGAACTGGAACCGGAATGGAAATGAACTTGGTTTCCCTCAGATTTTTCTATTTCATATTCTTATTTCATTATGATTCCGCTTCCTTCTAGTTTATTGCTATTTTCAAGGAAAGCTTCTCACTATAAGTGGAGTCGGAGATGGGATGAAAAATGAACTTGTAATTTTTTGGAAACATAATTTTCCAAGTTCAACATTCATTCCGGTCCTACTTCTGCCCTAGATTATCATGACGTCATAAACAACTTCATCAATTTAGTGCAAAACTTCATGGTTTCAAACTAGGCGACATTGAAAATGACATGGAGGCTTAACTTGGAACTCAATAGAACCCTCCCCATATGACCAGGGGTGACTATACTTTTAGGGAATCATTTTTAAACCTTTTAAATGCATTTACAGAAATGCCCTAAAAACCCTAATCCATCAAACACGACAAAACTAGGGCACGAATTTAACCATCCCTATTTTTAACCAAATGAATATGCAATAACACCATTAATCCATTCTACCTCATTGTAAATCCCTAATCTTAACTAACACCACTTAAAACCTCTAATTAATCTATCTTACTGTAAATCAACATAGCATGACGGGATCACGAATAAAATGTGAAAGCGACCGTGCCCTAAAACAAAAGAACCAAAAAGTAAAAGAAACAAAGGATTAACCAGACAAACAAATAAAGCAAGAACCTACTCAAATAAACATGCCAAGAACAAATAATTCATTAAAACAAAATGATTCAAAGCACAAGCAAACACAAAAACACAACTGTAAATAAACGAAGAACAACAACAATAAGAAACCCTACCTCGAACGCCAATAAATTGACCTAGCTAACCTTCTGAATTGATTCACAACTATTATCTCCTTCCCCTTCAATCGATTCACTCAGATGGACTCCACAACAACTCTATTTCACTCTTCAAGTTTTTAACAATGATAATAATGATACATTTAATCCTTAATGAAGGTAAAAATCTGAGTTCTTACCTATACCAAGCTATTGTCATTAATGCATTAAATGTAATTTAAAGCAGAGTCGGAACTGAGATAGAACCAACACTTCACTACAGTGCGACTTCAGTCAAAAAATTCAATGACCCAGAAAATGGTGAGGGCGGAACTGAAATGGAAACTGATTTGAAACTTAAGAAATTTCCTAACCTCATTCCCATTTCGGGTCCAGTTTTTCCAACAAAGCACAAAACGAAACCAAACTAAATTAAAATACCAACATAATAAAATTTAACACAAGGACTTAGACTAAAACCAAAAAGCTGAAAAAACGGAGGCAGAGACAAGATGGATTTTGATTTCGCAATTCTTAATAAACACCAACTTAACATCCATTCCGGTTCCAGCTCCGATAAAGACAAAAAGGTCAACAAAGAAAGACTGTCAGGATGGGACTCAGAATGAGTTTTGAAAAAAAATTTAGAACCCGATTTGGTTTCGATTCCGACAGACTAAAACAAAAATAAACAAAGTTTTGTAAGCAAAAGACTCCAGAATTTGTTTGAAAAACAACAAGAGATAAAATTAACAAAGGGGGACCCATTTTGACCAAGGCAAAAGATGGGGTGGTCATGCAAGGCATAACAAATGGTGACTCGGCTGGGAAAATGGTTTACCCATTTTCAAGATACCCAAAGAAAATTTTGGCCACCCAAAAATTTGTTCGCTTATAAACATTTTAACTTTGAATAGGATCAGATGTATTTAGGATAAATTTGAGCTAGAATCTCAGATATATGTGCTCATTAGTTGTTTCTGAATCTGAGTGTGTGCAATATTGTGCATCATCCTTTGTAGATACTTTCTTTGTTTGTGAACAACTATACCTAAGATCCAAGCTATATGAGTTGAGTCTTTTAACTATTGTGCAGTAAAATCCTGGGTATTGCTCTGTTACCAGATATGCATCCATAGCCCCGAAGGAGATGCCTCTAGTTCTCACAAAGAATTTCTCTACTACTAGATAGGCTTCCATAGCCCCGATAGAGATACTTGATTACCCACTTGATATTGAGCTTTCCTTTTCTTTCTTTCTTTTCATTCTCTTTTTTTTTTACTTGTGGAAATTCTTTTATGCATCTTTCTCAATACTCAGATTCAGTGAATCTAAAAATATGGGTTGAGAACTACAATGATTTCATGATAGTCTTGGAATCGTATTTTTCACTTGAATCAAAGGTAAAGTCATTCTAAAATAGATAGGCATTTACATGCAGATGTTTTATCTAATTTGGTGACATATTTTTTATGATAATTCATGAGATATTCACAATGTATCTTCTTATCTTTAAATAACTTCTTAAACCCAGACTAGAATGATCATAAGACATAAGTTTCAAAATGATATCCTTTTTCAATTATGATGATGATAATACCTAAACCAATTTCTCTCCTTATACCCATAGTATACTTTGAATAACAACCCCAAGTCTTGAGATGAACAAAATAAAGATCCCCAACGAAACAAAACACCACAAAACAAATAAAATAAAGAAAACAAAAACAAAACAACCAAAATAAGAAAACCTAACTAAAACAAAGACTTGTGATACAATATAATATATTTTTTATTTTTTTGAAAACATCAGACCTTCTATGCACCAAAATAGTGCTTGAGAAACTGACCATTAATGGGTAATGGAATAGGCTCTCTTGTTAAGTTACTCAAACGAAAAGAATTCTCGCCTAATATTTCAGCCACTTGATAAGGACCTAACCAAATTCTATCAAACTTCTGGTGATCTCCCTTCTTTTCTCTAGCCTTATCCCATAACAACACAAGATCTAATATTCTAAAGGCTTTTATCTTGGCTCTTTTGTCAAACCAGCATTTGACAACAACTTGATGTTTAGAGAATTGTTGCAAAGCGGCATCTCTTTGTTCTTCCATACTTAACAAATTAAGTAGTCTAACCTCAATCCTATCATCCTTGGAGTAAAACTCCTGCATAAACTTCAGAAGAGGTATTTGTAAATGAATGGGGAAGATTGGATCTTGGCCATAAACTAACTTAAAAGGTGAATTCCCTAGGGCTTCTTTGATTCTGGTTTGATCTGCCCATAAGGCAAATCTCAACTGGGTGTGTCAGTCCCTAGGGTTATTTTCTAACAACTTTCTTATAACTTCCAACAAGTTCTTATTTGTGGACTCAGCCACTCCATTCCCCTAAGGATAATAATTGGAAGAATACTTCAACACAATATTATGTTCATAAGCCCATGAAATAAACTCAGCAGAAGAAAAATCAGGGCCATTATCACACACCAAAGCAAATGGAACTCCAAACCTGGTTGTGATATTCTCGATTAGAAACTTGATGACCATCTCTGTAGTTCTATTCTTACAAGGTTGTGCCTCAGTCCAGCGTGTGCAGTAGTCAGTTGCAGTCAAGATGAATTTATGCCCTACAAAAGAATTTGGATTAATTACACCTACAAAATGAAGTTCCCATTGAGCAAATGGCCTTACCTCATATACCTGTTGTAGGGGCATTTCAAAATTTCTTTCTCTAGGTGTAGAAGTTTGACATACATGACAAGTCATGCAATGTTGATGTGCATCTCTAAACACATAAGGCCAATAATAGCTTGATATTAAAATTTGATGTGCCAAAGCATCATCAGACCCATGTCCTATTCCATGCCTTCCATGAAATTCATTTATGGCATACTTAGCTTCTTGCTGATCCAAACAGCGTAGATAAATTCCTTGAAAATTCTTCTTGTAGACTGATCCCCCTTTGAGCATGTAATGGGTGCTCTTCATCCTCAATGCTCTCCTTTGAGTAGCATTTATTCCTTCTGGACATTTGTTATTGAGGAGAAAAAAAACTAAATCTATATACCAGGGATCCTTAGTGAATGATTGAACCATGTATTGTTGACAAGTAATAATTTTGTCCACCTCTGCCATCACTTTTGACAAACCTTGGCCCCAAACAAGTTTCATTGGGTGAATCTCTAGGTCAAATTCTTGTAAAATGGCCATCCATTTTCCTCTTCGTTCCCCTAATTCACTTTGCATCAGAAGAGATTTCACAGTTGGATCTGGAACTATGGCCATCACTTGAATTTGAATTATATAGTGCCTGAACTTCTTCACTGCTTGTACCAATGCAAAGGCTTGTTTTTCTAATGGTGAATATCTTACTTCTGCATTCTTAAATGGAGAGCTCATAAAAGCAATAGGTCTCTCCTCGTTCTCTTCTCTTCTCTATGTTATAACTACTGCACATGAATGTTCAGAAGCAAAAGAATAAATGTAGAAGGGTTTTAGATAATCTGGGCTTGTTAAAATAGGTGCCTCAGATATAGATTGTTTAATATGCATGAAAGTAGACTTAGCCTCTTCGCTCCATTCAACCTTTGCATCCTCCTTCTTTATCATTTCATTGAGGGGTTTGAAAATATTTGCGAACCCTGTTATAAATTTCCTAACAAAATTGATCCTCCCAAAGAGAGACCTCATTTCCTTCTTACTTCCTGGCTTTTTCAGTTTCAAAATGGCCTCCACTCGATCAGGATCTATGGATATCCCTTCCTCAGAAATAATGTGACCCAAAAGCTTTCCTTTAGATACTCTAAATACACACTTCTTTTGGTAGAGAGAGACACCATAACTTATACATCTCTTTAGCACCTTTTCCAAATCAGTAGCATGATCTTCTTTATTCTTAGAGAAGATGGTCAAATCATCAACATAAATGATTATACATCTCCCTACCAAATCTTTAAAAGCTACATCCATCGCCCTTTGAAAATTAGCACCAGCATTGATGAGACCAAACGGAATTCTTCTATAGGAAAATGTGCCCTATTTAGTGGTGAAAGCAATCTTCATCCTATCCTCATGACTTACAAGGACCTGATTGTATCCTAAATACCCATCCAAGAAAGACATCATCTGAGATCCATTAACCTTTTGCAATACTTTGTCAATGGAAGGTAATGGATAGTTGTCTTTCTCAGGGGCCTTATTTAAATTCCTGAAATCCACACATAACCTAATTTCACCGTTCTTCTTATGTACAGGAACTAGATTAGCTACCCAAGTAGAGTGTCTAACTGAAAATATTATTCTTGCAGCCAAAATTTTATGTACTTATTTTTGAATTAGAGGCTCAATTAATGCATTGACCGGGTGTTGCTTTTAGCGAAACGGCTTACCTTCTGGCTTAAGAGGAATTGTATGTGTGATTGAAGATGTATCGAAAGTTTTCAAGTCATCATAGCTCCAAGCAATAGCTTCAATATTCTACTTCAAGACTTTGATTATCTCGTCCTTAATTTCCTAAGTACAAGTCTTCCCTATAAGAACATTCCTTTCTAGACCTGAGTGAGTCAAATTAACATGTTCATACTTACCTCCCTCACTTTTCGTAGGCACTCTTTGATAAGCTTGTGGATCTGAATCAAATATCCTTTCTAATGCTATCATCCCCTTGGGGATGTTATTTCTCTTTAAATCCAATATCCCTTCTGGACTGTTATTTTTCGGATCCCAATCTCCCTGATCTTTGTTAGATTCATCAATTATCTGCCCTTCAATAACATCAGAATTTGCCAAAAAGGCCAATATATGTTGATCATCATTAAATACCTGAAAATGTCTAACATTCTCAGGAATAGCTGGGACTGAAATTAATTCAACCAAAAACCTCTTAAGATTTGAGTCTTGCATAGGCTCTAATGTACTAGCAGCAATAGCAAGAGCATCTGCAATTTGATTTGCTTCCCTTGGGATGAGAGTAATCCCAAAGGCATCAAAATCTTCAATTAAATTACAAACCCTATTTCTATACGCAGCCAATCTTTTTTTATGGCATGTGTATTGGTTACGTACTTATTTCACAATTACCTCATAATCTCCCATCACTGTAAGAGCAGTAACCTTCTTCTTATGAGAAAACATAAGCCCTCGTGCAAGTGCTTCATATTCAGCCACATTGTTAGTGCAACCAAACTGCAATCTATAAGAAGCAAAGTAAGTCTTCCCTTTTGGGTTAGTTAGCTCAATCCTTGCTCCACTTCCTGCTTTAGATTTAGAACCATCAAATTTAATAGTCCATAACTGGTCTTTGACTAGAAGTTCTTTCTTTTTAGAAGTAATAGGGAATAACTCACTTGAGACATGTAGTGGCTCGGACTTTAGCTGTTCATCAGCATGTAACTTGGGACAAAGTTGAGTTGAGGATTTTTCTATGTTTTCAACCTGTCCAGGAATTACTTCCTGAACACCTTCTTGGGTCAAATTACCATCTAACTCGCTTCTTATTAATTCCTTGGATATTGGAAAAGTATGTGGAGCAGGTGTATCAAATAGGAACTGGGACATATCACCTTCCCTTTGAATTTTAGAATAAACAACCCGAGTCTATTCTTCTAGTGAAAGACCTTCTTGTTGAGAAAGACTAGCCTGTGTAAGAATAGTTGCATCCTTAACTTGGAAGGAAAACTCGTTGATGGGGCTCTGGGCTTGTTCTTCTTGACATATTTTTTGATGTTGATCTACATGACTTAGAATATCTAAGCACGATTGGCATGTTAATTCTGAATGGTTATGATAATGTATCCTATACCAATTAGGAAGCAACAAACTACTCAAATCAGTTTTTGCTCCTAAAACCAGCTTATCTTGTTGTAATTTCCTTATCAGAACCTGTTGGCTGATGTAGATCATTGTGTCGTTATGTTCTAAGGATAATGTTTCATCAGGACTAGCTACAAAGAAATTAAGAACTTCCTCCTGTTTGTAAACACCTATCTCAATCTCAAAAAATGCTACTTCATTTGGAGCATCATACTCTGTGATCATGTGTTTGATTCTAGGTTCACTTTCAATTCTTATTTGTGTGGAAACTCCTTTCCATGGTAACCACATGTGCGAGAAATCCAAGGACAAATACCCCCTATGCTCTTCATTAACTCTCGACTTAGAAGCATACCATATGTTTTTGGGATATCAGCTACTTGGATATCTATATAGGTTTGGATCCTTGGGTCTGATCCAACCTGCACATGCATTTTATTTAATTCACCCACAATATTGACTTCGATTTTATCCAACTAAATCACCTTTTTATTGGTTGGGATAGGACTTAATCCTAACTTCTTACAAATCGAAAAAGGTATGACATTCCCTAATGCTCCAAAATCTAATAAACAATTGTGCAGATTCTTTCCAAAGATTCTCAAACTTAACAAGAAAGGTGGGGTACTGGTCTTACCTTTATAAATAGTTGCATTTGTCTCCTTTGCAGGAGTCACTTTACCTTTCCCTTTTAGGCGATTTGCCTCTTCCAAATCTTTTAATACCACCTCCCATTCAGCTGGGCACCACTTCATGATGTCAAAGAAAGATGGTGATGTCTTTTGCCTCTGTAATTCTACAACAAAATCAAACTCTAAATCATTCCTAACTTGATATTTAGGAAAAGGAAGCAGGTTACCTCTATTCTGAGAATCAGAAAGTCCCTTTGGTGGTGGTGGATTGTTATCTGCATTTTGGTTAGGTGGGACCATGTTATTCGGGGGTGCAGATGTAGTGAATGGCCCCTTATTCTGATTCCTTAGAAAGTGACCACCCTTAGATTGGAAAGCTTGAGCACCATAAACATCTTCCTCTAGCTCATTATCCCCTTGCATAGGAAATTGATATTTTTATTCAATGGTTTCGTAAGTCATGGCAGTGTTGACTGGCCTATTATCTTGATTGGAATTTTCTGATGGAGGATGGGCATCAGCCTATGCAATTTTCACAATTTTCTCCACTTCTAGGCAATTGATCTCAGATTATGTTGTTGTATGATGCAGCCTACACCAATTTGTCATAAAATTCAAATCAACAACATTAGCAGTATGTGGTCTTTCTTCACCTATTTGATAATTATGAGGAACTCCCCCATTATTGGGTGCATTATTCCACTGCCTATTATTGTTTTTGTTGTTGAACCTTTGATTATATCCTCTATTCTGATTTTGGTAATTTTGGTTAGAGGAGTTCTAACTCTAGAAGTTCCTATTGATGTTCTGATTTTGGTTCTGATTAGAGTAATTGCCCTAATAGTTATAACCTCTCTGATTGTTGTAATTCTAGTTTTGATTGTGGGGAGGGTTTTACCTTAGCTATGCCATGTCATTTGACATCTGAGAGAGAGTCTTCTTGAGAGTCTCTAACTCACTTGTGAGTTGAACAGTTTGTTCATTTTGCACATTTTGAACTATGGTTGGGGAATGGACATGGGTTGATCCTCCCACTTGTTGTGGTTGATTTTGAGGTTTTTGTTTTTGAGGTTGATGTGAGGAATCTTGTACTCCATTGCTAAAGAAGGGAAGAGTGGGTGGAGCTTGTAACTCAGATACAGGTCCATATTGGGAATAAGACATCCCTAGGACAATATTGTATAACGATGGATTAGGCATCTGATAATTCATGGGAGGAAGAGCTACTCCTAACCCTCCAGATTGCAGACTTATCTGCTATTGCAATTTGATATCCAAATGATAAATCCTAGACAGTGAGTCAATCTCAACAGGTTGATAAGTTCTTTGCAAGAATAGGTCAATCAAAGGATCAACAACTCTCAAATATGCTTGTATGGCCATACCCTCTGGCACTAAGTAAGGCTCTTGTAGCCTACGATACATCCTTTGGAACCTAGTGTTGAACAAGGGCAATGGTTTATGATGTTCCTTCCTTATGGTGGCAAACTGGTGGTATAATATTGCAAGGTCTACATAAACCCTAAATTGATTAATAAAAGCATTTTCTAAATCTGTCCAACCCAGAATAGATCCCTAGGGAAGATTTAGATACCAATTATATACCATATCTCCCAAACAATAAGGAAACAATCTACATACCACATATTGATGAGCAACTTGAGCTCATGTGCAAGCATCTTTAAATGATTGTATATGTTCTTCAACACTTCTCGATTCTCCATGCATGTATTCCGGACATAACCTCTTTGGGTTCTTTGGTAAATCATGGAATCCCCTAAGAATAGTCCCTAACGGGGAGGGATTATTCACAAAGTAAGCCATTGGTGGGATCGGTTGGACAGGTGGTGATATAGGTCGAATTGGTGGTGACACAGGACTAATTGAAGGTGGTGATGTAGGTTGAATTGGTGGTGGTGTAGGTGGATTTGGAGGAAATTCAGGTGGAGTAAGTGGTGGTGGCAATGTAGGTATCAAAACCCTACGAACATGAGGTCTTGATCTAACCGGGGTTTGCAATTCTTGTAATGGTTCAGGATCAGAAGAAGATCTAAGAATCCTTCTGTACTTGTCCGGTGAGAATGACCCTATGCGAGCCAGCTTGTTCTTTCAGGCCCTCCTTCTAGCGCTAACTTGTGTTGATGGTGAAAATGACACAAACAACATTAAAACAGAATATATCTACTCTATTTCTCCTGAAAAAAGAAAGAAAACATATAGTAGCCTAGCACCCAAGGTCCTGGTAGTTGGTTATCAACTATCTCGTGTCACTCAATTGGTTCATGCAACTGTAATGTTCAAGGGGCCTGTGCTGGTAACAAAATATTCAAGCAAGGACTCATTTTATCAAAAATTGTTCTCGTAAAAAAAGGGGATCTCAAACAAAATAAAAAGATCAAAGGATAAATCAGTGAATATGAATCAAATTTATCTAGCATCCGGACATATACCTTCAACAATGAATGTTTTTCTGACAGATCACAAAACCAAAGCATGACACAATTTACAACACAAACTATACCATTGCATGCATCTAAGGTGCTTAATTTAATACCACTATTTGCATATCACAACTATCTCCAAGAATTCAAAACACACATCCATTCATTGCCAAGGTCGTAGATCAACAGACTTTAATAATTTTAATTCACTGATAATCTAATGAGATAATCCTTAAATCTAGTTTCTTCTAATGACTTTCATCACATAAGAAACTAGCATGCTTAAGCACAATCACTGGCATTCAGATAGATTATAACTTATCAGTCTTACCAAGCAAAACAACTTAATTCTAACACCATATTGCGAGAAAACCTGTAATTTTATTAACTGTAAAGTATCTAATAACAACATATCTCAATAATCACTACAAAATTCTATCTCCTAATATCAGGTAAGCCAATCCTATTCTCAATTAGACGACCTCTTACAATATGATACCCATAGGGTATTTATAGATATACAAACTTCAAACTCTACTTCTATTTTAATTCATCCACCCTTTTAGGAACAAAAACTTTCTTGGAAACTCAGATCGATTTGATCTTGAGTTATTACATTAGACGTTTAGTTTAGATTGAAGAATAAAAACACAAAAGAGAAACATGCCATGTGCCTCAAAAATGTCAGTGCCGCATACAACATGCAAAGAAGAGGGAAATCATGCATGCGAGAGATTTATGCATGTGACACTGGATCTGCAATGAACTCGTCATAATTGGTGAAGACTTGCTGTAATGTATCTATTTATGGCCCATCAACCCAGCTATCTTCAAATTTAATTCGATCCAATTCTGCTACAGCAAACTCTCTCATACCTTTTATCTTTGTCAACTCTCTTCCAGAAGCTTTTATTTCTTCTTTGACATCCATTAATCAATTTATCATCAAATCTCCTCCATCATCTCCTTTATGCATGATTCCTATGAATATTTCGTCCCATTTCCCTTTTATTTGACTCAAAGGCATGCCCTCTTTTGTTAAAACATTTGCATCTACAATGATAGCAATGACCGCTTCCAGCTCCTCCAATTGCTCAGTCAGATTATTAACATCCTCTTGAATCTCATCCTTATGTTTACACAAGAAATTGGTTCTAAAACGGAGTATACGAGAGGTTTTTCCAACAAAATTTTTATTCTCCTCCTCAAGTATTGACTGTTCAAGAAGAGTAGCTAGAGGTAATGCATTAGCTTTCTCCAATTTTTGATTGTATTCTTTATACTCTTCTTCTTGTTTATCTGATGCTTCAATGTATTGATGCATTTGTTTTATCAACTCTTCAGTGCCTTTGTAGACTTCAAAACCCTCAACTAAAATTTCACCTACCTCTCGATTCAACTTGTCTACCCATCTATCTACCATCTCCGCTTTTCCCCTTACCTACACCAAATCATCTACCTCCTTTTTGCTTAACAAAATAGGAGTCTCAATGGCTGTTACTTGTTGTGATCTCGGAGAGGAGACACTTTTCAAGAATGCATGTAATTGATCCAACTGAGCCTTAAGCTCGTCCTTCTTTTGTTTATCCTTTATCATTCTTGATTTGGTTGTTGAAGCCACCAAATCAATTAGGTTCATCTGTTGATTCCTGGTGGGCCTTCCCAAGTTAACAGTACTCAACTGATAAGATGTGAGCTGCATGTCCCCTACCTCCTTGTCTGTCATTGGCATGGCACATTCAGCAACAATCTCTCCTTTGTCTGTGAGTCGGGTAGAACGTAGGATCTTGGCCTTCTTTTTAGGCCTCTCTTGCTCAATTCCTTTCATCATATCCTCCCAATTGAGAGGTTGTGAAGGTGTTACTGTCCTTTTCTGTAGATCGAATTTTAAGCAATGGGAGCACTTGGAGCAGTAGTCATCATAGATGAAGACGAAGTAATGGTAGAATTTGGTTGCATATTTACCTAGGTTTGAGAATCACCCCTTGCTTTTTCTTGTTGTTCTTGCACCATATGCATCTGCACAAGCTTTTTAGCCTCTTCCCTATCTTTTTGTTCTTGTATCTTCTTCTCTTCCTCTTCTTTCTTCAACTTCTCTTCCTCCAATCTTTCCCTCTCTACTTTTTCTCTTTCCAATCTTTCCTCTTCTAATCTTTCTTCCTCTAGAGCTTCCCTTTCCAATTTCTCTTTCTCTAAAGCCTCTAGTCTTTTTATCTCAAGTCTTTTTGCCTCCAAAGCCTTAACCTTTTCTTCCTTTGCTTATTCTTCCTGTCGTTTCTTAACCAACTCCTCAGCCTCTCTTTCCCTTGTCAATTGCTCTGCTTCTCCTTCCTTTCGACGAGCTTCCTCAGCAAGTTTTAATTTGGCAACCAAGATTTCATTTTCCCTCTGGTTCATTGCCTTCTCTTCCTCAAGGTCGTGAACCTTTTGTATTAGTTTCAACTTTTTATTCTCTTCTTTAACCTTGAGTTCATGTTCTTGCTGCCTTTTTTGTCTCTCTATTTCATCAACTGTTGCCTTTTCTTTAACTTGTTTGGCTTTTAATTGTTGCTAGTGTAGTATAGCATTAGCTTGTGCCTTGGCATCAATTTCCTTTTGTTTCTCTAAGGCTATAGCCCTTCCATCAGAATCCCTTTTCGCCTCTTCAAACAACATCCATTGATCTTCTTGTGTCAAAACTTGCTCAACATCCTCCTCTAGAGGTGTATTTTCTTGCATATCATTTTCTGACTTAGTCTCATCTGAATTCATTCCAACATCCAAAATCTCCTTCTCTTCTTCCTTTCCCTTTATGGATTCAGCTAGGCCATAAAGAGTTTCCTTTTCCACCTCTTTACCTCACCGCTTTGCTACTGGGACTTGAGTAGAAGATTCTCCTAAGGTCGATGTTGAAACAACTGATGCAATTTGAACCTCTTCTTCTTGTGCTTCCTCTTCATCCCCTTCTGCTTCAAGTTCCATCTCTTCGATGTCTGGGGGAAAGAACTCCAAAGGATCTTTAAGAGGTGTCTTCCTTTTGATCCTCTTGTATGTCTTACCCTTTTTAGGGGCTAGTCCTTGAGGAGCCTTGGTTCTTAACATCAATCACTGCACACTCCTATCCAATATTGTCCTTCCAATCTGCTTAATATTAATAGTTTGCTCACTGTCCCAATCAATTGGATCCAGATTCTTGGTGCTAGTGTTGAAAGCTTCATAGGATGGATCCAATACAATTCCATCATCCACCAATGTGTCAGGAATGTTATCTTCAATACCAAGCTCTGACATGAGTGAGACAGATAATCTTTCATAATTCTTTCTTAGATCATACTCATCTTGTCGGTCACTCCAAAAGTCTTCTAACAAATTGAAATGTTTGTTAAACACCAAAGGCAACAAGGCATGCATCTTACCCTTTGGGTCAAAATACTTACGAGCTGTGTATAATCCCAACTTCAACTGTATCATCTCCCTACAAACCACCTTTGCTCCTACCAAATGTTGACATCCATACTCATGCAACTTCATGGGAAACTTATGACATCTTGTCTTATGTTTTATTCCAAGCCGAGCATTAACTCCAAGAGCCTGATATACAAACTCCATCAACACTATTCTGTTGTTGCAACACCTTGGAAGAAAATGTGGATGGCCTTTAAAACCAGCTAACCTAAAATATGTAAATTTAGGGTATTGAATATACCAACATCCCCATTCAGCAACGAATTCCATGGCTTCTTGACTCAACCAGTACCCTACATCTCCATTCAATTGGTTGATGACTACATATATGAATGCATCATTGACTCTTCTAAAATGAGTCTCAGCAACCTAAAGAGACAACTGGTCATAATGCTCCCACACTTTCTTCTGCCCATCCAAGGCTCCCATTATGCTCACTCTGTTCAAACCTGGGAAAATACCCAACCTTGATACTGCATACACAATGTAAGAGGTCATAAAGAAAGATTTAGTTTGCTTGACATTAGTAAGTTGATCATGAATAGCATTTGATACTATCATCAGCCAATCAAACTGTTGGGCTCCATTTAAGATTGTCTGGATGAAAGGAAACATCCACTCCTTGAATCGAAATGTGTCTCTCTTCCCAAAAACTCTAGACAACATCATGATCAAATCTGATACCTCCTTATAAAAATCTGCCCTCTTTGGCTAGTCTGCCAGCTTGCTTAGAGACTTCTTGTTTGTTTTCAACCACTTTTTGTTTAAATGAGATTTATTGGAGTACTTATACTTACTATATTTCTCCAAGACCTCTGCCTCATCCAACTACACCAAGCTCTTAGGATCCGGGGCATTAAATATATTTTGAAATGCCAGAGGAGTGAGATCAATAATCACATTATTTTGAGAATCCATGCACTGTCTGGTCGCAGGATTGTAGGCACTGGCTATTGTTAAGATCAACTCCGGGCACTGGATTGATACAGGAAATACAATGATATGTGCCAAGCCGGAATCAATAATTATTTGCGTCCTTCTTGTTAGATTTTCCCGTTCTTCAAATGTTTCTGCATGTAACTCCTCAAAATTATATTGGCCCAAGTTGGCATCTGTGATGTTCGACCAATCTAATTCTACTTTGCTCACTTTCACAATGGGACTCTGGTGATTATACCTCAAGGTATAAGGTAACTACTCAGGCTTGATCTTCTTTGGCTTAGGTGTTGCCTTTGATGTCCCTGCAAGCTAGTTCCTTTAAGTAGCTTCTCCTGATGTTCTTGATATTTTCTAACTTTCCTGCCACAAAAACCGCTAATTAGATCTTTGCATATCATCATAAAACATGCTTTAAAATTGTACCTTTCATGTATACATCAGAAGCGGAACCAGGGAGAAACATATTCTAAACAGTCTCTTCTAACACACTGTCGGGATCGGAGTTGAAACTGGAATGGTAACTTCTACTTAGCAAGAAGCGGGCTCGGAGTCGGAAATGGAAACGTGATCGGAACCAGAACTGGAACCGGAATGGAAACGAACTTGGTTTCCCTCAGATTTTTCTATTTGATATTCTTATTTCGTTATGATTCCGCTTCCGTCTAGTTTATCGCTATTTTCAAGGAAAGCTTCTCACTATAAGCGGAGCCGAAGACGGGATGAAAAATGAACTTGGCAATTTTTTGGAAACATAATTTTCCAAGTTCAACATTGATTCCGGTCCCACTTCCACCCAAGGTTATCATGACGTCATAAACAACTTCATCAATTTAATGCAAAACTTCTTGGTTTCAAACTAGGCGACTTTCAAAACGACATGGGGGCTTAACCTGGAACTCAATAGAACCCTCCCCATATGACCAGGGGTGACTATACTTTTAGGGAATCATTTTAAACCTTTTAAATGCATTTACAAAAATGCCCTAAAAACCCTAATCCAGAAAACATGACAAAACTAGGGCATGAATTTAACCCTCCCTATTTTTAACCAGATGAATACACAATAACACCATTAATCCATTCTACCTCACTGTAAATCCCTAATCTTGACTAACGCCACTTAAAACCTCTAATTAATCTATCTTACTGTAAATTGACATAGCATGACGTGATCACGACTAAAATGTGAAAGCGACCGTGCCCTAAAACACAAAGAACCAAAAAGTAAAAGAAACAAAGGATTAACCAGACAAATAAATAAAGCAAGAACCTACTCAAATAAACATGCCAAGAACGAAGAATTCGTTAAAACGAAATGATTCAAAGCATGAGCAAACACAAAAACACAACCGTAAATAAATGAGGAACAACAACAATAAGAAACCCTACCTCAAACGCCAATAAATAGACCTAGCTAACCTTCTGAATTGATTCGCAACTATTATCTCCTTCCCCTTCAATCGATTCTCTCAGATCGACTCCACAACAGCTCTATTTCACTCTTCAAGTTTTTAACAATGATAATAATGATACGTTTAATCCTTAATGAAGGTAAAATTTTGATTTCTTACCTATACCAAGCTACTGTCATTAATGCATTAAATCCAGTTTAAAGCGGAGTCAGAATTGAGATAGAACCAACACTTCACTACAGTGCGACTTCAGTCAAAAAAGTCAACGACCCAGAAAACGGCGAGGGTGGAACTAAAATGGAAATTGATTCAAAACTTAATAAATTTCCTAACCTCATTCCCATTCTGAGTCCGGTTCCACCAAAAAAGCACAAAACAAAACCAAACTAAATTAAAAGACCAACATAATAAAATTTAACACAAAGACCTAGACTAAAACCAAAAAGCTGAAAAAGCGGAGGCGGAGACAAGATGGATTTGGATTTCGCAATTCTTAATAAACACCAACTTAACATCCACTCTGGTTTCGGCTCCGATAAAGACAAAAAGGTCAAAAAAGAAAGACTGTCGGGATGGGGCTCGGAATGAGTTTTGAAATAAGTTTCAAAACCCGATTTGGTTCCGGTTCCGATTCCGACAGACTAAAACAAAAATAAACAAATTTTTGAAGCAAAAGACTCCAGAATTTGTTTGAAAAACAACAAGAGATAAAATTAACAAAGGGGGACCCATTTTGACCAAGGAAAAAGATGGGGTGGTTATGCAAGGCATAACACATCCAATTTACACATTCAAATGATTTTATAAGAGGGAATTTATAGGGTCATTATCATTACGAATTATCCTCTGCTTTCACTGAATATCCTCTGCAAAATTTAGAGCTTCCTAAGGCAATTTCTGCACATTCATCTTTAAAGGGAGCTTATTCAGGTTGGTACACCCAAAATAGGTAAATTCATGTTTTATATTATTAGTTTTTTTTGTTACATTTATTTTATCTGATTTCATTATTCAAGATATTGTTTTATATTTATGTACTCATTGTTTACATTACCAGAATAGGTAAATTCATGTTTTATATTATCAATTTGTTGTTTTACATTTATTTTATTTTTTCTCATTATTCAAGATACTGTTTTATATTTATGTACTCACCGTTTACATTATTTTTAGGCATACTATTTTACATTTATGTTGTCTAATTCATTATTCAATAATCTGTTTTATATTTATGTACTCAATCTTTGCATTTTTTTAGGCAATATTTTTTACATTTATGTTGCCTATTTCATTATTGAATATACTCTTTTATATTTACGTACTTAACATTTACATTCTTTCAGGCATACAAATTAATATGTTTTTAGTCAGTTGTTCAACTTAGCATTTTCCATTATTCAAGCATATCATAGTTACATTTTTTTCACCTGCATTCATCATAAATCAAGATAATAATAGCAACATTACCCATTTTGGAATCATATCACAATTATATTCTGAATCCCTCTTTACTAATCATGAAGTTTAATGGGTTTATAGTTTTTGTCCCAATTTATTGAGCAGATTATGGATTACAATTTGCAGACAAATACATATATATACAGTCATGCCATGTAGGGTTTCATCATATCAGATTGTATATATATATCTGATAAGAATATAACATTCTTTGCAAATACAATGATACATTCTCATAAGAATATATCATTCTCTATAAATAGAATGATATTTTCTTATCATAATGTATACATACATTCATATATATATTCTTATCAGATTACATACATGTGACTAGTACAAATTTGATCCCTCGTGGTTTATTCTATCTATGCCATCAAGGGTTTGTCTGGGTTTGACTATAATCATTTCTTTTTACATGTGACTGGTGCAAATTTGATCCCTCGTGAATTAATCTGTCTATGCAGTCGAGGGTTTTCTTGCTATGATTTTATTTGACATTATTCTATAATCTAATCATATGTAATGTGATTCAAACAGAACATTGACGAATTTTTGACCAAATATAATCTTGAAAATTAATGGGTAATTGAAAAACACCAGTATAATCATGAAATTTTATGGGTTTCAGCATACAGGTTAATGGGTAGATATTTTCTATTTTCAGTAATTATAATATGCACATCAAAATAAATGGGTATACAAATTTTGTCAGATTCCCTTTGAATCCCTTCATTATAATCATGAAATTTAATGACTTCAAGTTTCACAGACAATGATATGTTGTAATTAGATTATATATATATTTTAGCAGAGAATGATATGTTCTTATCAGATTGTATATATATCTATGTAGACAATGATATATTCTTTGTTGCACTACCAAGTTATGCAACTTTTACTGTTTGTGCAGGTTAAGTGGAATATAATGGCACTTGCTAGAAGACTCTCTAAAAGGGTTGTAGGAAGAGGACCACACGCCATTAGATTCACTCATGGGGTGCACTTCGTTGATGAAGAGCCTATAGAGGAAGTGCATGCAATTCCCGCAGAAGAAGATGTTTATGACTTTGCGGATGAAGCCACCAACACAATAGAAGCCGAACCACCTGTTGAGCCAGATGTTTAGCCAAATGCTCAACCTGATGTACAAATACCCTCACCTATACCCATTAGGCAATGGACATATGTTGATATGGAAGGAGCAGTCAAAAGTGTCAAAGAACACAACATGTCAATCAGGGCAGCAACAATCAAGTGGGGTATGCCACCTAGCAGTTTGAGGGCGTGGCTGTTAGGAGTTACCACCACCAAGAAGAGGGGTCCACATACCATATTATCTCACGAGGAGGAGGGTGAAATTGTCCAATGGTGCAAGGACATGGCAGATTTGGGCCACGGACTGCAGGTCAATCAGCTACTATCCATAATTTCCCAAATCACTACAACTCGGCCCAATCCATTCACAAATGGTGTTCTCAGGAGGTCATGGTGGGCAAGATTTTGAAGAAGGCACCCAAATTTGACAATTAGAACTGTTGAAGGAGTGGACAGTGATAGAGCAATTATGGTTCATCCTTCAGTCATGCAAGCTTTCTATGACAACCTTCAGGATATGATTAACCTTAACCACTATGGAGCAAGCCAAATTTGGAACTGCGATGAGATGGGTATTCAAGCTAGTAGGAACTATGGAATGAGAGTTATTGCAAAATTGGGTGTAAAGATCGTACCACATTTGGTTTCAAAGAGCAAAGAGTGGATCATAGTGTTGGCTTGTGTAAATGCAGTTGGGTTAAGTATTCCTGGGTTCTACCTGTTTAAATCAAAAAGGCACATGCAAAATTATATAGTAAATTGTGAGATAGGTGCATTGATGGCAATCCAATAACATGCTTGGATGACAAAGGAACTATTTTTCAAATGGTTAGACCATATTGCAGGTAATATCCCCGATGGCGTTTCACCAACAAATAGGGCCCTTTTGATTTTTGACGTCCATGGCAGCCACATGGCTTTCAAAACCATTGAAGAAGCAAGAAAATTAGGAATAGACCTGTTAACACTTCCTGCTCATACCAATCACAAGTTGCAGCCATTGGATGTCAGCATTTTTGCTCCATTCAATGCATATTTCAGAGAGGTACGAACCATCTGGCAAGCTAACAACCCACATATCGATATTGGGCATGAAGAGTTGGCAACTCTAGCAAGACAAGCTTTCAAAAAATCTTTGACACCATCCAACATTATTAGTGGGTTCCGTAGAACAAGTATTTGGCCACTTGATCGGACAGCCCTTGACAAGGACATGGGGCCAAGTCAAGGCTTTATTGTTGAAGATGATGTACCAAGTCCTAGAACAAAAGGTGATGCTTGCACAATGGAAGATGAAGAGGATGTTATTGCAGCAGATACATGCATGTGTCTACTTGGTTACAACCAGGAACAGATTGATGGTTTTGTGCAGGAATGCAATTAGGGCACTGAAACTACAACACACATTCAACCAGAAATTCAGCCAGTTGTTGCAGATTTCCAATTAAAATTCCAACCTCTTTTTGTACCCTGCAATGAAGATACAAAAACTACATTAGACCACAATGAGGGCATTGAAACTACAACACACATTCAACCAGAAATTCAGCCAGTTGTTGCAAATTTCCAAGCAGAAGTCCAACCTCCTATTGCACCCTACAATGAAGATACGGAGACTACATCAGTTGATCTGAGTTTGCCAACTCAAGTCAGCCAACCGAATTGGATGCATGAAGCAGCCATGAACCTTGGATGGCAATTAAATCTGATTGAGGAAGAAGTCAACCTTTCTATGCCATCCCCACCACACATTGATCTGGTTGAAGTGATGCATTACTTCACTACTACAAGGAATTGGGAAGAGCATAGTGATGGTCGAAGTGAAGATGACAATGCATATAGTGATGAAGAAACTGAGTTTGTGCCATGCACCCCACATGATGGACAACAATCAACCAGAAAAAAAAAGAAAATTCTTGAAACTTCCAGTGCAGAGGGTGCAAGGATCATCACGAGGAGGTCATTTTGGAGTGCTTCACCTTAGTAGGCAGTCCCAAGTACTAACATCAGATGCCTTCATCGAAATGTATAATCAACAAGAGGCAGAGAAGAAAAGGCAAGCAGAGCTGTAGCAACATAAGAAGGACCGGATGTTGAAGAGAAAGGTAGAACGTGAAGTGGAAGCAATTGAAAAGGAAGCAATGAGGCTGAGAAGCAAGCAAGGAAAGCGATAGAAGATGAGGAGAAGATGATTAGAATGCGAGAGAAATAAATCAGACAAGAGCAGGCCAAGGTTGAACATCTATGAAAGGCATCTGAAAAGAAAGCACAACAAGCAGAGAGGATAAAGTGTAAGTCTACAGCGGGGAATCCTATACCCCCCAACACCCTATACTGCTCGATATGATGAACATATTGGCACCAACCTTTACAGTTATCAACAATATGCAAGTTGGGAGTGGCTCACAACAAATGGGACTGACTGTAGATGCAAGCCAGACATTGCTTGCTCAAATAGCAACATGCCTTCAAACCTCAATTAACCAAGTATCACCTCCTACAAGTGGAACAGACTCAGCTACTGGCGGATATCTCATGCCACCTTCTTTTCCTAGCAATATGGAAAACTAAATATGCTGGTATTGAGTTTTGTTTTTTGATCGATGTAGCAGTATATTCTGTTGATCTGCTTTGCATATCAGATCAAAATATCTGCTTCAAGTTATAACTGTGATATGATTATAAGATGTGATAATACCATTGTTATTATGTTTGGAACCTCACATATGTTTAAGGTGAGAAGAAGTTTAATACAAGCACCCAGTAATATTTTGATATGTTTCAAGTATTTTTCAGCCATGTTTTTCTGTCGCACCACCCAATGAATTCTTGCAATTTGATAAAAAATATAACTATGATATGATTATAAAATGTCCTAATGCTATTGTTGATATTTATTCGAACCTCATAGTTAAGTCTCTTATATGTTTTATGAGGGTTTCAGCCTTGTATTTTCTGTGGTATCACTAAGTACACTATGTTTCAGTGTTTGTCAATAAAAAAATCCGATTGTATGTATATATTTACAAACAATGATATATTCTTATCAGATTGTATGTATATATATTCATATATACATACAATCTGTTAAGAATATATCATTGTTTGTAAATTTTAATCTGACAAGAAATCCACGGGAGATGATGAGTTTAGGGCTTAAAGATGCCCAACAAGCCGTGGTTAGGTAAACTCATACGCGTGGTTTGATGAAGGCATATGGGGCACGTGGTTAACAATGTAATGTGGTGAGGTTGAGATTAAAGTGACCACCTCCTAGTAGACAATGATATATTCTTTACAGACAATGAAATTTTCTTATCAGATTGTATATATGTATTTTCATACAATGATATATTCTTATCAGATTGTATGCATGTATATATATACATACAATCTGATAAGAATATATCATTGTCTACAAATAGTGATCATTGTATTTGCAGACAGTGATATGTTCTTATCAGATTGTATGTATATATTTGTATACAATGATATATTCTTATCAGATTGTATGTATATATATACAATCTAATAATAATATATCATTGTCTGCAAATTGAAATCATTCTATTTGTAGACAATGATATATTCTTATCAGTTTGTATATAATTGTTGATCACTAGTTCTTTCTTAATGATTAATGTTTTACTAGCACTATAGCTTATACCATCAATTATCACAATCTAACCACATTGAATTGCACTCTTAGCTACTCTATTAGCCTCTAAGTTAACCCTCTATAGATTTCATATTATTTCAAACAAATCCAGTTACACGTGACCCTAAATTTTTCATAATAATATTGTTATTTTTATTTCATTCTAACACAATAACTTTGCAATAAAACATAATACTAATATTAATATCTTACTTCATATTATAATTACCCTAATATTTTGTTCATCTAACTTTCATCCATATATATAAAATCACATAGTTTTATGTATTACTAGGTCATTGCCAAAGTAAAGTCAAAGACTTTACCTGTCATTAACGCTTAATACCTTTTGTTGATTGTGGACAAATCCTTGCATGCCTACCATTAAGAGACCAATGTAGTTAAATATATTCCTCGAATCAAATAAGCATTTGTAAGAACAAAATATGTATGAAAACAATACATCATAAAATATAAACATATCATAAAGCATTAAGAGAAAAATGTCCCTATAGAGTTTATTGTGTTAACAAACACAGCTTCCATGGTATGTTGATAATCCACATACTTGGTTCACCTTTTGATGCTCTCGCTTGCCTGCAAAACAATTGTAATAAACGGGGGTAGTACTCGGTACTCGTAACATTCCCACATCAAATCATCCTTACAATATTGCATGCACAACAATAAGAGTTTTGAATGGAGCATTAAAATCCACAATGTTCTGATCCTTAGTATGAAGTTGAAAATAACAGTGTATATAAATTTGTATATACATATACATGTACATGTATATGTATATGTGTATGCATGTACATGTACATGTATATGTATATACATATGCATGTACATGTACATGTATATGTATATACATATATGTAATATGACCATTGAAACACATATAGCAAGTGGAAGAAAACAAATTATATCACATCATGCAATGACGTGATATGATTACATAATGGATAATGCTCATTTTAACAATTGACTAAAAATTGAATAATTTGTATGCCTCAAAATATTGCAAACACTCAGTACATAAATATAAAAGAGTATATTGAATAATGAAACAGACAACATTAATGTAAATCCAGTAAGCTGATAAATAAAAACATGTATTTAGTTATTTTGGGTTTACCAACATGAATAAGTTTCCTTTTAAGAGGAATGTGCATAGGTTGCGTTAGTAAGCTCTAAATTTTGTAGAGAATATTGAGGGAATGGCCGTGGAAATTCCCTCTTATAAAAACATTGGAGTGTGCTTGATAAAATAGGTGGCTTGCATAAATTCAGTCTATTATAATACGTTTTTAGTTTTCATTATATGTATCGAGCTGAATTTTGCAAAGGATATGCAGTGAAAGCATAGGAGAATTCGTATTGAAAATGACACTGGAAATTCCCTCTTATAAAATCATTTGCATGTGCATATTGAATGCATTGAATTGTGGTGATTGAATTTCAAATCTCAATTTTCCTACCAAATAATCGGTCTATTCATATTGCAGTGGCCACTCCTATCTAATTTCAATGGTGCGTAATTTTTTTTAAAAAGCCTATTTACAATTA
The DNA here is from genome assembly GCA_007115665.2 of Sequoiadendron giganteum. NCBI lineage: Eukaryota > Viridiplantae > Streptophyta > Pinopsida > Cupressales > Cupressaceae > Sequoiadendron > Sequoiadendron giganteum. Next base: position 596,897,723 of record CM021102.1, on the reverse strand, counting down.
TCAATTAACCTATTTCAAGTTACATTTGTATGTGGGCCTGATCAAAATATCACGTTGGTCTGCTAGGAGGTGGTCACTTTAATCTCAACCTCACCACATTACATTGTTAAGCATGTGCCCCATATGCCTTCATCAAACCACGTATATGATTTTACCTAACCGCGACTTTTTGGGCATCTTTAAGCCCTAAACCCATCATCTCCCATGGATTTCTTGTCAGAATACAATTTGCAGAGAATGATATATTCTTATTAGATTGTATGTTAGAGTTTGTTAAAGTAGCTAAGAGTGTAGTTCAATGTGGTTAGATTGTGGTAATTGATGGTATAAGCTATAGTGTTAGTAAAAAATTAATTATTAAGAAAGAACTAGTGATCGACAATTATATACAATCTGATAAGCATATATCATTGTCTGCAAATAGAATGATTTCAATTTGCAGACAATGATATATTACTATCAGATTGTATATATATACATACAATCTGATAAGAATATATCATTTTCTACAAATATATACATACAATCTGATAAGAACATATCATTGTCTACAAATACAATGATCACTATTTGCAGACAATGATATATTCTTATCAAATTGTATGTATATATATACATGCATACAATCTGATAAGAATATATCATTGTCTACAAGTACATATATACAATCTGATAAGAACATTTCATTGTCTACTAGGAGGTGATCACTTTAATCTGAACCTCACCACATTACATTGTTAACCATGTGCCCCATATGCCTTCATCAAACCACGCGTATGATTTTACCTAACCGCAGCTTGTTGGGCATCTTTAAGCCCTAAACTCATCATCTCCCATGGATTTCTTGTCAAATTACAATTTACAGACAATGATATATTCTTAACAGATTGTATGTGTATATGAATATATATACATACAATCTGATTAGAATATATCATTGTCTATAAATATATACATACAATCTGATTTTTTTATTGACAAACACTGAAACATAGTGTACTTAGTGATACCACACAATGTGGTTAGATTGTGATAATTGATGGTATAAGCTATAGTGCTAGTAAAACATTAATCATTAAGAAAGAACTAGTGATCGACAATTATATACAAACTGATAAGAATATATCATTGTTTACAAATATAATGATTTCAATTTGCAAACAATGATATATTATTATCAGATTGTATATATATACATACAATCTGATAAGAACATATCACTGTCTGCAAATACAATGATCACTATTTGTAGACAATGATATATTCTTATCAGATTGTATGTATATATACATGCATACAATCTGATAAGAATATATCATTGTCTGCAAATACATATATACAATCTGATAAGAACATTTCATTGTCTATAAAGAATATATCATTGTCTACTAGGAGGTGGTCACTTTAATCTCAACCTCACCACATTACATTGTTAACCACATGCCTCATCTGTAAATAATATATCATCTTTAAGCCCTAAACTCATCATCTCTTGCGGATTTCTTGTCAGATTACAATTTCCAAACAATGATATATTCTTATCAAATTGTATGTATATATGAATATATATACATACAAAGACATAAGAATATATCATTGTCTGTAAATATATACATACAATGTGATAATAACATATCAATGTTTGCAAATTTTGTTTGCAATCAAAGTGTTCTGATTTTTTTTATTGACAAACACTCATCCCAAAAACCCAGATCTCTCAACCCAAAAACCTTGTGAACCTCAAAGCAGGACTAGATTCACATGTGCGAAATCTAAGGACGGATTTAGTTCAGATTTGGTATGGCATGAATCGACGGGCTCGATTCTCAAGCAATCCTTATCGTTATAGGATTAAGACTATTAATAGCTGGACAGTATGATCTCCACCTCCATCTCTTCACAGAAGCCCCAAGTTTTCCAGAAAAGCAGGATGGTATTCATGTTCGGAGTCAACTGTCATTGCACTAAGGAGTCAAGAATGGCCTAGTGCAAAAGGCTTTTTAACATTCCAGACCCAACAATAAGGAATGTAGTTGTCGACCTAGTCTCTGAGGTTTTGTCTCTTGATCAACACTGGTGTGACGGTAGAATCTACGAGCTCATACTATGCGCATTAGTGGACATAACCGAGGCCAAGGAAGTCGTGGTTGAGCGGCTCAACAGATTCATAGAAATCAGTAATGTCGAGGCCATAGCCAATGCCATTTTGAACCTAAGTGATGAGGGTTGGGTCAGCTTCCTAAAGTATTCTTTCAACCCAGCAATACTGAACGTGGTAGAATATGAGGAGGAAAATGATTAGGAGGAGGCGGAATCCGAAGAGGACGATGTGGACGAAGATGCAGCAGATAACTTTTGTATTGACGCATGGGAAGTATTTAGAATAGGAGTCAAAAATGCCAACATGGACGCCTTCTCCAACTTCATGCGATCCGACTTGGCTTGGTTCAATGAGGTCTGCTTGCAATGGTTGACCAGGATGGGAGACATCCTTGCAGCAATTTTCTTTCTCATAGAATGAGTAGGGTTTGTAATTTCGTTCTTGACCTGTAAAAGCTAAATCTGAATGTGCATGGGAGTTACCCCCTTTGGTAACACTTATCTATAAAATAAAATATCATTATCTGTGAAGGAAATTGTGATGAAGCCCTACACAGCTTTATATAATGAAACCCTACATGGCATGATTGTATACACCAGTATATATCACTTGCCTATGAATTGTAATCTTAAAACCATAGTATTTTTTTGGAAAAATATTGTATACCCATCAAGTGTCATCATGATAATGCAGGGATTCAAAGAGAATCAACAAAATCTGTAAACCCATTAACCCGTATGTTGAAACCCCTCAATAATTTGGGGTTAAAATTGGAAACCCATAAAATTTCACTATTATACTTGGTCAAAATTTTGTCAATGTTCTGTTTGAATCACATTACCTGTGATTATTTCATAAAATAATATCAAATAAAATCATAACAGGAAAACCCTCGATTGCATAGACAGATTAATTCATGAGGGATCAAATTTATACCAGTCACATGTAAAAAGAAATGATTACAGTCAAACCCAGCCAAACCCTCAATGGAATTGACAAAATAATTCACGAGGGATCAATTTTGTACCAATCACATGTAAAACAAAATGATTATAGTCAAACCCAAGCAAACCCTCGATGGTAGTGACAGAATAATTCACGAGGGATCAATTTTGTACCAGTCACATGTAAAACAAAATGATTACAGTCAAACCCAAGCAAACCCTCAATGGCATTGACAGAATAATTCATGAGGGATCAATTTTTTACCAGTCACATGTAAAACAAAATGATTACAGTCAGTTATCTTAATGTCATACAAAGAAATTCACTCAATCACTGTCGATGCCAACGAAAACCCACTGTTCTACAAACAAACTTGCAGGTGAAGAGAGGTGGAGACATTACCTGCAGTGTTTGGGTGTCGGACAAAGTTGCCATGGCCGCACGAGCTCGCGTCGATGGTAGGAGAGATGAGATGATGATTAAAAAACTGCGAGAGATGATGAGTTTAGGGCTTAAAGTTGCCCAGCAATTGGGGGTTAGGTTAAAAGTTTATGGTGGGTTGATGAAGGCGAATGGGGCACATGGTTAACAAGCGCAGGTGGTGAGGTAGCGTCATACGCATGGCTTGATGAAGCATATGGGGCACGTGGTTAACAATGTAATATGGTGAGGTTGAGATTAAAGTGACCACCTCTAAGCAGACCCACGTGATATTTTGACCAGGCCCACATACAAACGTAATTTTAAATACGTTAATTGATAATTGTAAATAGGATTTTTTATAAAAAATTATTGGATTTAGAATGAACGGGTATGGGTGAAGTCATGAAAATGTAATGGGCGGAGGTTTAAAAACACCTTTTTTTAGCACTTTTCATTTTACAGGTTCTACAAAACGTATTTTAAATACCCACAAGCCAATTTTTTCTTTTTAAGGTGTTAACTCACTTACGAAGAAGACCAAAAATTAAAATTAAAATTAGACCTATTTTGCACTCTGCACGAATGCGCAAAGTTATCCCTAGTGGCTATTGGTACGTTTCCCCTCGTCCTTTCAATGTATGCATTCATCCATTCACATTTTATTTTATTTTAATACTCCTTTGCTATTGCAAGCATTCCCCAATCCTACGCAATCGTTTTGCATTGATTTTGTTTTAGTTGTGCCCTTATGTTATTTTGTATTGTTTTATATCTACAATTCTTAATTTGTAGCCCCATTCAATCAATCTTCACTCCCACGCATTTCCTCTTTTCTTCTATCTAGCTCAACTCACCTCCAATGTGCAAATTCTCGACAATATTTTGTGTCCCCTTTATGATTTCAATTGAGAATTGGCATGGACTTTACCTTCACCAGGCACCCCCTTTTATCCCACGTAGCTTCCCTTTTACTTAATCAAATCTATAATTATTTATTTCATCCAATATGGCATGATGATTCTTTGCGTTGTTAAAACTGTCTTTACACTTTGAAGCTTGGTGTGAGTTTTCCATCTTCCGTAGTGTGCTCTACTCTCTCATCTATTTGCAATTTTTATATTGTCTCATCAACCACTAGTTGCAACCTTTCCAATTCACTATCCTATGTGTTTTCTTACCTTCTACTTCAACATTGAGCATTAAAAAAATTATTATTATTTTCTTTGATAGTTATCCGCATAATCTTTTATTCAAATTTGTAATATATTCACTTATGAGCAATAACTCATACAATTTACTTCCTCATATTCAAATTTACAATTGATATTCAATTTCTAATGAAATAGAGCTTCGAAATGCAAAATTAAATATGATGTTTTTCAATCAATGAAAAAACGTCATTCAACCTCCAAAACCAAATTGATTTGCCCGAAAAGAAAGAAAATCAAAAGCAAAACAACAAAACCAAAGCAATTTTTTTTTGTTGATGTTGACTGCATGTTCACCTAAGATGCTTCTACATCAGATCTTGCCTTTCCTAGGAGTAAAACATGCAATCATCAATTTGACTTAATAATTTCTTTATCCCCTCTTGTAGCTCTTGTTGTCTACCACCTCTCAAGATCCTTCTTCCCATCATTTGTCCCCCCAAAAAATCCATTTAGGTTGCTCCTCATCTCAATATATAACCATGGACTTTGTTTCCATTAACGCTAATGAGAAAGTATTTTATTTGGGAAAGGAATTGAATAGAGGACAACAGATAACCCTCCTTCCAAGGGTCATTCCAAAAGTTGAATTACTATCACCCAACCTCCAAAAGATACCTTGTTTGATAAAATTTCTGATTTTGAGAATATTATTCCAAATCACCGAACCTTGAGGTAAATTAGAATAGGATAAAAACTAGTGCACTCTCTATTCTTAGGATAATAACCCAATATTTTCTACCTTCTATGAGGCTCCAACCATTTTTGGCTATTAAATCTTTATTAAACAGTTTCAACTTCCTTATGCCAAGACCTCCCTACTTCTTTGGTTTACTTGAACTTTCTCTCAATTCACAAGAGCTATTCTTTCTTTTTCTTCCATGGCAATCCAAAGGAATTTATTTTATATTTTCTCATCCTATCTGCCATAAAAGCATGGATTTAGAAGAGAGATAAGAAGTAGACAAAAATATTGTGTAAGGATTCTTTCAAAAGTTGATATTTACCTTCATGACTTAAGAGTCTCTCTTTCCAATCAGCTAATTCCTTTTGAATCCTTTTCACAATGTCATACCAATACCTGTTTGAGTTTCTTTGTGGATAAAGGGAGCCCTGAATAAGTAGTGGGAAGAATTTAGTCATTTGACAACCAATAATTCTCATGATTTTGTCTTTCAGAGGGGACTCAGATTGAAAAATTAAAGCATACTTTTATTATAGTTGATATATTGGTCTACCACCTTAGCATAATTATCCAAGAGAGGCTTTCAATGTTTAGCTTCCACAATAGAAGTAACCCCAAATAGGATTGTATCATCAATAAATTTTTGGTGTGAAGAAAGGGATAAGAAGGAAGCAACTTTAACACCTATTAGGATTCAAGAATCTAACATTTTATAAAAATTCCTTCCAAGGAATTCTACCACAATAATAAATAAATAAGGAAACAAGGGGTCCCCCTAACTAAGACCTCTACCACACAAAAACTAACCCCTAGGAACACTATTCACCATAACAAAGCACTTAGTGGAAGTCACATAAACTTTTATCAATTTAGAAATTTACCTTTGAAACTAAACTTGTGAAGAACAACCAACAAGAAAGGTCAAGAATCTCTATCATGACCTTTGAAATATCAAGCTTTAATACCATACTCAGATTTATTTTTTTTCGTACAATGAATATATTTGTGGGTAGTAATAACAACATCCTGAATTTGTCTTCCTTGAATAAAGTCTTTTTTATTAGCATAAATAGTCTATACAAAATAGGTTTAAGCCTATTTACCATCAACTTCAAGAATATCTTATAAATAGTTGCATAAGTTTGTAGGCCCATAATCCATCATGCTCACATCTTTTTAGGAACTAAAATTATTAAATTAAAATTAATCTTACCAATTCTGAACAAATCTCTAGCAAGTAGAAGATCATAAGAGACAATGTCCCAAAAATCCTAAAAAAAAGCTAGGGGAAACCCATTTGTCCTCAAGGTTTATAGGCATCAAAAGAAAATAAGACATTTTTAACTTCCTCTAATGAGACAATATTCTCAAATTCCATTATGTCCTTATCATTAATCACCTAAGGAATTACTTGGAGATCTAGAATACCATCTAAGTCTTGATTGGTTGCAACAAGTGATTATTTAAAGAAAGAGACAACTTCACCTGCAATTTCCTCTTCCGCAAGTAAGATCTGACCATTTGGAAGAGTAAGGCTTCTAATAGCATTCCTTCTCCTATGTTTCATAGTAGATTTATGGAAAAATTAGTATTTTTATCACCTTATGTAAACTATTGAATTCTAGATTTTTGTTTCCAAAAGATTTCCTCATTCCTCATAAGTTTTTTCCATTCATCTCTTAACTCCTCTCTGGAACAAGTATTTAAGTCCACTTTCCCCCTTTCCATCTTATCTTGTATCTCTTTTAGGTCCTTCAAAATATTCTCCTTTTTTGGAAGATGTTTCCAAAAGATAGACTATTCCATCCTTTCATTTTATCTTTGACCAACTTTAATTTTTAACAAGACATAACAAATGAGGTCCTTGGCAAGGAGTATTCCACCAGCTATCAACCAACTTTCTAAATTCTAGGTGAGAAGCCCACATAATTTCATATCTAAAGGGGAAAGGAACTTTTCTAACTACCTCTTCCCAATTCAAAATAATAGAATTGTGATTGGAACTAGATCTTGGAAAGGAATGAAGAGAAATCCTAGGTAAGACATTCCAACCATTTGAGATAAGGAATATTTCAAGTCTAACCTAAATAATATTATTACATTTCCTTCTATTTGACCAGGTAAATGAGGATCCTTGGAGGTCAATGTCACTTAGACCAATAGAAGAGAGGAAATTGACAAACTCAACCATACTTTTAGAATAGTTCTGCAATGTATTAAAGTCACCCTCGAGCATCCAATTATCATTTTGATTCCTTGCTATCCTACTAGAGATATTATCCCACAACTCTTTTATGGCAGCTTTTAAATTGGGAGCATAAATATTAAGAAGATTCCACATAGCCAAGTTATTAAGATCTTGAAAAGAGACCAACAGTCTATTTTTACCAAAGCTCCATTTTCTTCCCAAAAATATTATAGGATTTCATAAGGGAGCAATTCCCCTTGAAGCTCCTTCTACAGGTCTAACACAAAAATCAACAAAAGGCCACATATTTTTCACAATTTGAGAAAAACTCGACTCAATCATTTTTTAATTCTTGTAGCAAAAGAGTATCAACCTTATTTTCTAGAATACAAATTTTGATAAGATTTTTATAGGGATTATTAAGTCCCCTAATATTCCAATAAATAATATTCATTAGGGACAAAAGAAACAAAACTAAAAATCCAACCTCCAGTCAACTAGATATCTCCAGCTAACCCAAACTTGGGAATGCCTCCCCTCATTTTTATTAAAACTCATTTATTTTGTTTTCTAGCCCGTGAGATGTTATCTAGGGTCTTTTCTTTCCCTACGGGCACCCCTCTAGCTGCTTCTCTAGCTCTTGTCTCCCTTTGGGAAATCCTTCCTTGTTTTGTATCTCCTTGTACATTTGGTTTTTTCTTCTTATTATGTTTCTTCAATATTACCTTCCATAGTAATTCCATATGGGGAAGGAATTGAATTAGCCCCAAATCCAAGCAAATTTAAGGACTCTTCAATACCTCTAGAGGTGTTTACAACATCCTGATTATTTTACAATTTGGTTTCATCAACTCCTTTCAACAATTATAATACACTTTTTCCAAGACTATTCTTAATTGAACACTCGATTTCTTCCTATGCTTCTTGAGAAACTATTTCCACTTCACCTTCTTTGAATACTTGACTCACCAAAATTGTTTTTGGGGAGTCAACTTTTCTCCATTTTTTAGGCCTATAACAACTTGATTTTTACATAGGCCTTGATCCTTCTGATTTTCTTCCTTTAATTGATCCATTTTTTGAGAATTACTCCCCCTTGCTTCTTGTGATTAACATCTTGTTTGTGAATAAATTCTACCTCAATATTTTGATTGATCTCATTACCCCTCCACAATTGCTTTAGAAACTGGATTTGAGGCCTTTTCCTTCATATTTATCTCATGATTCTCCTTGTGCACATCTTTAATTTGGATTTTCAAGGTAGACCAGTCTTCCAACATAGTCTTTTTTTTTTACTATCATGGATTTTACACCTATCCCTTAGGTGCCCATATTGATTGCAAATCTGATTGTAAACCATAACATTTTCATGAATAATTGGTTGAACCCAATTGCTAAATCTAGATTTCAAAGTTATTTGAGTAGGGAGGATTATATGTATAGGGGCACTAACAAAAATTATGGAAAAGACCAATCTATATTTCTATTGAGTGACTTGGTCCACATCAAGAAAATGACCAAACAAATTAGGTATGCCCTGAAAGATCTTATTTCTCTAAAATTCTAAAGGAATCCTCAGTAGTCAAACCCATGTAGGGGCCACCGCTCCAAGATTTGCAAAGGGGTCAAACCTAGGTTTCTATTTACACAAATAAAGGGAGTTACAAAATATTTTATCCATGACCTAGGGAGCCCCCATCAAAACCTTAATAAGATATTAAAAAACCAAAATAGAAACAAACCATTTCACATAGCACAAATGGAAACACTACCTTTCAACTTCCAAACACCATTAGCCAATTTAAAAAATAATCAATATTAGGTATAATGGATAGAAACTTATCTGTCAGGGTGTTTTCCATTACAACTATTACTTTTTCCAACAAAATATTGGGCACATAAACCTTAAGACCATCCTCTGATCTAGACACCAAAGGAAGAGAGCTCTTGTTTAGGGTTGAAGATTTCACACCCATCATTTTTTCAATGTAGGAAGAAGGGTCCTCCTTCTTAAGAAAATATTAATTTCTTCCACCCAAAGGAATAGACCTCAAATCCATTTTTGAACTAGTTGAAGTAGAGTTTGGAGACACAACAAATGCATCCTTGCCTCTAAAAACAAAATCCATGTCTCCCAGAATGACAACCTATTGAACCTCACAAATGGAATTTTTGGGTGGGGGAATCTCTTAGGTCCCCCTCCAAGGGAGTCCATTGACCTTCCACCTCTATGATGTCTCCAGAAAATTAAAAATTGCAGAGTGCCAAACTCAAAAGAATAGTATGTTGTCTCGATCCTATGCAAAATAGAATAAGAATAAAATCCATCATTTTTTAATGAATAGGATACATAAGCCATATGTATATCTCTTCCTCCAAGTCACCCTATATGTATTGTATACCATTCATTCATGCACCTAACAATACAAATGAATCTAGAAGTGCCTTGAGGTAATATATTTTCTACATATGATTATACTCATTCTATTAATTTTTTTATAAGGTTTCTTTCATAAGTTCTATGATAATTTAAGGAATAAAAATATCTTATTTGGGCAGCACATTATGTGGTTAGATATTTTCATATCATAACTCAAGAATGTGTAGATGTTATATTCATTGAATAGGATGTATATGGTCAATAGTGTTCAACATATTTAGAATTTCACTGAGGTTGGACATGAAAAATAAAGCATGATGGTGCAAAATCATGTGTAAAAATAACCCTAACACAAGAATATTTAAGTACCAATATGGTGTTAATCTAATAGATTAAACAATGATCGTGGAATGGTGTAGCTCAATAATGTGTCTAGATAACAAGAGCAAGTTATAAAATATAATTTTTCTAGTTAATAAAATAAGCTAATATTACAAAATATAAATATTGTTGTATAATAGTAAGATCAAGTGACTTAAACTCATTCAAAATTTCAAATGAAAGTTTATGGACTATTTATACAATAGATGTTGCATATTTTTATTCTTCGTGTATAGATTTTATTTGAAAAACATGTGAGTTAAAAGAGTCGGTTGATTAATGGTCTTGTAGATTTTTAGCTACAGATGAGACATATCAATTTCCATCAACATATGTAGATCTCTTCCTCTAATTCACCCAATAAGAAATTTGTTTTAAAATCCATTTACTTAATCTTAAGATAAAATGATATAGTAATAGATAAAATAAATCTAATGGATAAAATATTTACAACTAGAGAAAAATAGCACCAAAATCTATTTCCTCTACCTGAGAATAATGCCTACCAACCAACCTTGCCTTGTAATTTTATACCTCACTCTTATGTAAATTGAATTCATTCTTGAAGACCCATTTAAAGCCAATAAATTTCCTCCCCTTAGGCAGCTAAACTAGGTCCCATGTTTTGTTCTTTTTTATCACTATCATCTCCTCATCTATGTCCATCCTTTAGGAATCGTTATCATTCATAAATACATTATGTCCTTCATAGTTCTAAGCTTATCAATTTTTGTAGACAAAGAAAATGTGTATAATATTAGAAAGCCTATCTAGATTCTTCCTCTACTGAGACCTCAAAAAGTTTAGGTGGAGATTCTAATCTCTCTAAGGTATTAGTACTCTCTTCCTCCTTTGTCCATCCTAAATATCTAGCTCAATCTTAGGTACAAATTCCTTAGTCTTTGGATATAGTTACACAACTAAAATTGCATTCTCCTTTGGATACTCAATTGTAGGAAAATATCCACGTCCACTTAAGATCACATTTTGATTATATACTATATTTCCTTTCACGATATTCTAAAGCTTGAAATCATTTATCCCATCATTGTAAATGATAAAAGATATATTTAATCTCTATAAAGTACAACTATATGGCTTGTACTATATCCAAAATATGATCTTAACTGGGTGTGGATCTTTCCTACAATTTGATCATATTAGATGGTGTCTTGGAGGACCAATCAATATCTCTAAATAATTATTGAGCTACATCATTCCATGATCATTAATTTCTTAAAATGATGGTGTTATCTAATAGATTACACAATGATCATAGAATGTTGTAGTTTAATAATGGTTTATTTTCACATCTTTCAATGATTTTCAATAATATTTATTTATTTATTTTTAGTGATCTACTTGTTTTGCTAATTAAATTTTTTATTTTATTTTATTACTTACTATAGTTGATATAAAAACATGTTAGGTAGCATTACTATCTTTAAAGCGTGGGATTCAGTTTATTGATTGGAATGCATTAATTATATTTTTTACAATATGTTTTTCACCACCAATATTAAATGATACTATATAGATAATATTATTGTCAACAATATTTATAAGATCATTAACTATATAATATAGAAATATTTGGCTACTCAATTGAGACATGGTTATTTATTCTTGTCTTTGGATACAAAATTACTACTTTAAAAATATATAAGGCTTGTACTCATTTCATTAGAGTAATTAAACTATATTTTAATAAATTAAGAGATTATTCTAAGATTTTAATATGGTTTCAATGCAGAAGGAGACCTATGAGTTCCTCTCTCTATGCTTCCTAGATAGTAATGGTGGAGTGGGTGAGAGAGTTACATGGCAAAGGTAGAGTCATAAATGCAATAAATCCCAATATTTTTGGTGGATATGTTGAAGATGAGATGGGGAAGCAATTGCACGTATCCAAGTGTAAGTATTTTATGCAATGAATTCCAAGTCTCTAGATACATGATACTCCAAAGTCTCAAACAATATAAATCCTTATTTAGGAGAGGTTTCTTTCTTATATTTTAATATCTATAGCTACAAAAAGGGGATGCTTATGTCTTATGTGTGGACTTGCTGACTAGAGAATCCACACTATATTCATGAAGCCACCATCTTCTTGTTTCAACTCTCCTAATGAATGTATTTTTAATGATTTTAGACTATCAAATATAATTAAATTCTTGATTTTCTTTATTGTCTATGTATATGGTGTTGATAGACACTTTAATGGTATGTGTATACTATTGGTAAATATCTTACTAGTTTTTCCAAGCAAGAGATATTCAACATACAAATCATCTTCTTTCTAATAAGAAGTTGTAATTTTTAGATGGAAAATCAAAAATGTCATTGCTATAAACCTCACCATTGAAGTCTCTTTTTTTTTTCTTTCTCTTCTTAGACTTTTAAATTATATTGTTATTTGTATATGTATTCATGAAGTATTTCTTTAGTCAGAATGGAGTATGTGGTGAAATTTGTCTCTATTAATCTAAGTTCTTACTCTTTGAAATTATTTTGTTTCATTAATGGGTATTGGAAACTATTATAAATTATGCATGTTAACTAAATGTAAATTCCTTGAATCTAATGCACTAGTTAGATAAGATAGTGTGGTATTTTCTAAAATAAATATCGTGTAACTTTAAATATAGTTTATGAAAGGAAGTCTAATATCAAGTAGTGTAGTTTAAAGTATCTTTGTTAGCCACTATGCAAGTAAAATTTGTTCATGAGGATTATTTATGGTTTTTTAAAATCAAAATCTTAGTTTATGAAGTCACATTTCCACTTCAAAGCTTGGTTATTTATATGGAAAGTGGTGACCTATTAAAAGGGTGTGTTATAGTTCATATATATGACAAAGATACATGAAGAAGTCAATGTTTTTCCTTTGTGGCTATGAAAATAAGAGGATATGACTCTAAATCCATCGATAGGTTTAATGGATATGCAAGTGTTTAAGGAGGTTTTCTCCAAAAGTGTAACGCCCCACCAAAGAACCCCAAAGGACAACACAAATAACTACAATATGGCACAATTTGTTTTTAAAAGAGATAACAAGAAGTTTAAATCATATATAAACATAACATATAAGCTAGGGTTTCGGTTGTCAGTGTGTTGTCCCTAGGCTGTCTCTGTGGTTTTTTTCTGTTAATTTTTCATGTTGTTGTTTCGTTTCTTTTTGGCCCTAGTGGCTCGTTGTGAGGGGTACAGTGCCCCGTAAATGTTGTTTAACTTTTCAAAAACATATAAGCTAGGGTTATATCCTCTAAGGTTCCATGACTGCATTACTAGCAAAACTATTATATTGATCTAAAACATACAACATGAATTAACTAACATCAAGAGTTCATTTTTAAATCCATCAAATTAAATGAATAAACACATACATTTCCACATTATAACATCAGATAAGTAATCATCAAAGATCATATATAAAGAGCTACAAGTACATATACAAATCCCCTTACATGAGGGTACATTATAATCGTTACATCCTTACATTGTTTACAATAATGTTTCACAAATACCTTAGGAAGTATACATCAAGATTACAGTACATGATTCAACTGATATACAAGACTAGTACATGAACGTATGATACTATCTCCTCTAACTGACAAGATCTGTAACCTGCTACATGAGGTACATCCTTCATGTACACGGTCAATAGCAACGAAAACCCAATGGAAGAAAAATCACAATCCACCTGACCATGTGGAACCATAAGGTCCACCCCCCATGCTAGGAGACAAAAATATGGTCCCACTAAATCAAACAGTCAATAAGATAGAAGGCTAACACAAAGTAATAAACATGGCTCCAACATAATAAAATACAACATGACATCACATAACAAAGACACTGCTTCTAGAGGCATGCACACAACAAAGGGGAAACACAAGACTAGGGAATGTTAGGTTACTATAAGGATGTCATCACATAGCTTGATATGGGTTATCCTGGCAGATATTTCTAGGTAGTAGCCCCCATCCTGGATTATCCTAGTAGTCTCTACCGATCCTCGGCCGCCATACAAACTCATGCAAAATCAACATACCTTTCATGAGGACAAGGTAGTTGATCTTGCCATTTCAAGCCTTCCCATCTCATCTCAAACCTAAATGATCACTTGAGCCATGAGTGAGGCATAACATTATCTTGGTTAATGTGAAATCTACCCAACCTCCTAACTCATTTTAGGTTATCATTGTATTAAGAAACTCCCAAATGGATTACCCTGGACACCACTTTGGGTTTCGGCCCCTATTGAAAGCCACTCCCCTTACTTGCATCTAGTAGACCCCACTCAACAAGAAAGGTAAAATCCATCACATGAATCTCACACATAGAGAAAGGCATTGACCATCTTACTCACATATCCCAATCACAAGAAAGAATAAACAGTGCAAGGCATAGACCCTCTTGCACACATCTCAACTATCACAAGAATGTATACACAGTGCAAGGCACTGACCTTCTTGCACACAACTCAAACAATATTACCAATCCCTTCCAAGTGAAACAATCATAAAACTATACAAGTAAAAATTACTCCCTCCTAAACCTCTAGTAGCCAACCTTGATCCACTTTGCATAAAAGACTCCCACTTAAAACCATAGGCCAAAATCACCTTAATTCAAAATCACACTCATAATTCATTACAAGGAGTCAAACAATAATACATTAAAAAAATGAATACACCTTAAATAAAACATTACTTCCATATTTCAAGATACTCATTAACTCAACCACCTAATTTACATAATGGCCATTTACCAAAATAATCCATAAATAACTGTAACGCCCCGCCACGCAACCCTAGAGGAAGTTGCATTTAACCACTTAAACGGAATAATTTTTTTTTTTTAAAAGGATAAATAATACGTAAGCTAATTAATTAATGCCAACAACCTCTAAGGTTATGAAACAGAGGTTATATAGAACCTCAACAAGAACATGAATATAAACTATAACAATTATTTGATTGATAAATTAACACATACATTCCAAGTAAGGTGAAATAACAAGCAGCATAAGATAAGACTTTTGATTTCATTAATCCATTCAATAAACCATAAGGTTACAATCACTCATTCCCCGAATGAGGCAAGTCCAATAATATAGGGTTATAATTACAAATTCTACCTCGATAACAAGAGGGGTAAAGATTACAAGAATAATGGAAAGGATAACAAGAAGGAACTGCAACTAAAACAACCACGAGCTCTCCAACTAGAAGTCTTTTCCACACGAATAAGGAGGAAACCCAACGGAGTAAGGTGCACGTTCCACCCAACCAAGTGGAACCCAAAGGTCCACCCCCCGTGCTAGGAGATAGTAACCAAAATCTCTAACCAAGGACGTCTACCACTAGACATAGGCTAACATAACCATACTGAAATAAATACAGTAACAACATTAAATCACAGGGTTACAATGCTTCTAGAATTTACATAATCAATTGCATTACTGATGCGAACATACTGTCGACCTAGGAGAAGTTTCATCACACCGTTACATAGGTTATCCTGGTGAGTCTTCCTAGGTCTCGACCCCCGTTTCAGGTTATCCTAGTAACCTCTAATGACTTTCGGCCCCTCATGTAAACCAATGCGGAATCAATTATCTTTCGTGGTGACAAGATAACGATCTTGCCATTTCATGCCTTCCCGTCTCAACCCAAGTCTTTACAAGCCTTTATGGTCAGGAGCGAGGCATAATTATCTTATTAAATGTTTGCTACTACATGATACTCTAATCATTTAATTTAGTTATCACTGGATTAACTAGCTTACAACGAGTTATCCTGACACCACTTTGTGTGTCGGCCCTCATTATAAGCCACTCCTCTAAGACGACACGTGGGACATCTCCACAACCCAGGGTACACAAGTGCTACGCAAGGATATCACATCCCTAACCATGACATACAGTCAACAAACTCCCGTTCGTGATAACCAGGAAACAAACTGGTTATGCACTACCCAAGGCCATCTATGGTTGACTACACAGTACAACAACCCACAGACTGAAATCTCGACTGGAAGACTTGTTAATTATGAAGACCCACACTTCCCAATGATACGCACGTAGATCAATGCCAAGACAAGAATCAATTCTACTTTGGGTTCACTAAACCCATTTCCTCACTAGCATTCAATAAACAGTGCGTTAAACAAACGGAATTAATTACGCCATTTTCAAAAAAATGTTTTATTCTCACGCAACATTTAAAAGCATATCACATTGCCCATGACCCCACAATTTAATTTAAAACTAGTTCCCATTTAAATAAAATATTATTCTCTAATCAATTAAACCCAATAAAAAAAACAATATTTCTTTTTTTTAATAATGAAATAATACAATAATCTACTCCTTTTAAAACATTAATATTAAAATAATAATATGACTATTATTATTTAAAATTTCCAAAATTTAATAATTAATAGTCATATTATTAAAATATTACATGCATTAAAACTATATGAAAGATAAATAATATTAAAATAATAAATTCTAACATTAAAACATTATAATAATTATAATATTATAATATTATAAAAATTATACTATTTTAAATTAAAATATTATTATTATATTATCTATTTTTTTTTTAAATAAATTAAATTTCTAAAGGACCCACGCCTTGCCTCGATCCGCATGTGTGGCTAGGGCTAAGGTCGTGGGTTACATTTTCCGCCAACTTTTGGCCCCATTGGCGATTAGGGCGAGGTTTGGCGAAGCTCGTGGCGGCCATAAGAGGTGGCGCCACCGGAATGCACAAGCGCGAGGGTCGGGGGAGGCGGCGCGGACGGCGTAGTCGGCCACGGGTGGACTGCGCAAAGCGCAATCGGCCACCTGGTGGTCGCGCCTGCACGATCCGCTAAGCCACAAGGGCGCGCGCAGGGGCCCCCAACACCCCCCTTTTTTTTTTTTTAAATAGGACTATTTATATATATATGTTTTTTTTTATTTTTATTTTTTTAAATGAAAACCAGAGCCTTAAAAGGCTAGGAAGAGGATCAAATTCTGGAAAAAAAAAAATATTTTAATAAAAAATTTCCAGCATAACCTTATATGGCAATATATATAAAAAATATATTCTCATATATATAAGAAAAGAGACATATATTTTAAACAAATAAATAGATGTCTAAACATTACCTCCATTTAGACAAGATTGAAGCTCTCAAACAAATTGATGAACAAAAGAGAACATTCAAAATGGAGATAACAATGCCACAAGAAATTCTTTATTTCCAAATTACAACTTAATTAAATTGAAGCACAAACAACAAAAACAAGAATGAAACTTGATTCTCTTGGAGTATGTTGAAGAACCTGCTATTGCTTTGAAACCCTCTTGAGCACTTTAGATTCCTCAAGCTTTTCCTTCAAACCCACAAAATCAAGCAATCTTCCTCTTCTCTTTCCCAATTTTCCCAAAAAACTCCATGTTTTAAAATTGTGAAGAAATTCAAGATAATGCAAAATTTTCTCCAAAATCCCACAACAACCCTCATAAATTTTTGAAAACATAATAGCAAAAATCTTTCTTTTGAATTTTTGAATTTCAAAACTGACTTTTAATTTATTTTTTCTAATTTTTCAATTCCAATTCAAATTTGCATGCATTTTCAAAATGAATAATTTAAATCATTTCAACATGATTAACTTAATCAATTAATAATTAAATCTACCATAAGATTAAATATCAAATTAATTAACTTAAATTACTCAATAATTAAATCACAAATCCTACATTATTTTGGCTCCCCAATTAGACCGAAACCAGTCAAACTGAACAAAAAGTAACAACTGGACCAAACTAGGACTGACAATACACTACAACTAGGGTGAAATTTCGGCACGAAAATCCTAGCTACTATCTCCCAATTGAATGTTGTTGGGCAATAAACACGCTCGAACCTGAGAAACCAGGTGGAGTCGATGCCCTGTACCTATCAACCTGCAAACACATAATATATCCACATGCAATAATATGTCATAAATAAGGCACACCGTGAAGAGGAAACACGAGATCGCAGGGCACTCGCAAGCGAGTGATGCGATACCGTCCTCTTCACCAATACAATAACTGACGCAACTAACATAGCACCATAATCGAAAGCCTGAAACATCATAAATTAAATATCCGCATATGTTAATTCTAAACATGCCATAATAATCACATCCAAATATAGTATCGCCACATCAAAATACATCATGATAAAACAGTGATCCACTGAAATCAAGTACATAGTCCAAATATATAGAAAAACTAAAGCATAGAGAAGAAACAACATAGTTCGCACAATAGATCAAAACGGAAGGGTATTACAATAATTGAAATAACAACTATTCTAAACAATTAAGTTACATAATGATTTTACAAATCCAAAATTAACAATTATGAAATAGTCAACAGACAAAGATATTCTAATACATTTATTTCAACGAATTCTTCAATTATCTAACTATAAGTAAATCAATTTACTCAACTTAACTTCCAAATTCACTTTCTGAGATATTCAATTTTTAACATAACAGAGATATTCTTTCACTATAACCATAATATTTATATATGTGTGTATATATATATATATATATATTATATCAAAATGCAATGTTCAAATAATATAATATTCATTTATGTGGCAAATCTATAGATTTATACATATATAGCATATATATATATATATAAAATCTAACATCACATATATCCATAGAATTAAAGAAATGCAATTATAAACTATTGATTCCCAAATGCAGTGCTTATAAGTTGAATCCAAAGCATAAATATAATCATATCAATCGAATTCCCTTCGTGAGGTGTTTCCATCTATTACTAACTACCATGCATACTAATCGACCTCCCAACATATATATTTTCATCACTTAACAAACATAAAGCATATTCATTGAATTTCGAATGTCAAACCAAATAAAGAACCATCGAATAAAATTGCAGGATAAAGAAGTGAAATCACCACCTATAGCGAATACGCGAGGAAATGAAAGGCAGTAACCAATAAATTGCAGCCTAAACCTAATACGCTTTTATGAGTGCAACTGCAGGATAATTTATGTCAATTTAGGCAGACCTATAATGGATTTCGACTTTAAGCACATTTCACAGGATAAAGCTTTGACTGAAGGAAGACTTTGCCCTAATGCGTTGCATACAGCAAGTCCACAAGGGTGAGATCGTTGTGCATGGTATTGAATAGAAGCATCGACCAATCACTAGACTGCAACAAGGGCATCAAGTTTGCATAAAATTTATCTCATTGAATGACGAGTGCACAACCTGCAGGGCACAATGGAACGCTTAACGGGAGGCCTCAAAACTATAAGTTTAAAATAGTTGATCGCCTGTATTTTCACATAGTACTGGCAACTCCACTTGTCGATAATATAAACAAAAGATTTATAAATCTCCCTATTGACAAAACCTAAGATCAATTCTCTTGAATCATCATTATTCCTATATGTCGGCAGGTAAATCTGTAACTCTCCCCTATGCATCAATCATGCAACAAAATGAAATCTCTCCATTTCAAGGCAAGGAAACATAAACTATGTGCGATTTCGGGTTTGTGAGCAGATTTCGGGTTTGGGAGCACGAGCCTTCTTGGGCTGAACCTCTTCGGCTAAGAGCCAAGGACTGAGGGGTATCCATTCCGCCAAATTCTCCCGGGGCATGATCCCGACCTCATCCCTTTTTCGGTGTCGGAGTGTTTGCACTCAGCAAGACTTGATCCTTGGTGGGCTCATTTAGAATCTTTCAACTTCACAAGTAGAACAAGGGCCCATTGACAAAAGGACCATTATTTACAAAAGGATGTCGTTTGATTTTCGGAAAACACAAATCTAAATAAAATCTCACAAATCTCACAAAAATAGCAAGTTTATTTTCGACAATCAATTCGAAGTCACCCATGTACTCCAAGAAAATCTTTTTCTATCTTTTTAATTATTTTTGTTGTTTATCCATTATCACATTTTGTTTTCATATTTTACTTTATATTACAATATTTTACCACACTTTTAATTTATTATAAACCATAATTATTAATAAATATATTTATATTTAGTTATCAAAATATTTTTTAACTTAATAATTTAATTTAAAGAATTAATTAACCAAGAATGACTTTTATATCTATTTATCAACATGTTTTTGCTTAATAATTTATTTAATACATCAACTAGTCAAAACAACATTTATTAAGAAAATCTAAATGGAACAAACCGAATGTAGACAACAATTACCTAAACATAAACAAGGTCGAAAGTGAGAACAACTAACCACAAACAATAAACCTGACTAACGGGGTGACCAACGGGATACTCATCCTCTTCGAGGATGATGGCAAGGGTAGGGGACCATACGTTATCTTCATTCAACAATTGGTTTTAAGGCACGCTCAAACCTATAAATTTAGGTGGAGTCAATGTTTGGTACTTACAACTTGCAGCACACAAAACGATCGAGCATATACATAAACATACAATCAGACACACCGTGAAAGGAATTTGCAACGTAGAAGAGTACTCACAAGTGAGTAATGCGACACTGTCTATTTCACCCAAACACAACAAACAAGTAACCACATCAACTCATAAACCATTAGTTACATAGCAATCAGAATGATAATCACATAATGGTCATAACAATGCATCTAACATCATATACTGTATTATAAAACAAATCAATTGCTTATCATCATTAGCACATACTTTTAACTATCCCTATTATTTTTCCTTCACCTTCAAGTTCCAAGGCTAGCTAGCACTACAAAAAGTGCTCTATTTTTATGGGTTCTTTTATTTTTTATCATATTTTTATCCATTTACTATGGAAGTCACTTTGTATCATAATTGTATTAATTTTAGTTGGTTTTATGCTCATTATCCAAATCACTAACACAAAAAGTAAATCTTAGCATCTTAATCATAAGCCCTTGGAGTTCAATATGACCATTAGCAAGGCCTAAAAGTAAAAGGCATGGACTACTTATTTTATTGTACAAGTCAAAAATATTTATATTTTGTCAAAGATTCAATATCAAATTCAACTACTAAATATCCTAGATAGAAGGCACTAGCTTAGAAAACAAGATATCTTAGAAGAATAAACAATGGTGCAATTTGTGAGTAAATGCATAGAAATGGAATATAAAAATAAGATCAAAAGTGGACATTTTTTAAAATAAACTCAACTTAAACTTGAATGATCAATTTAAAATGCACACTAAAATTTTGAAGATATGGTAAAAACAAGATTTGTAGTGCACCAAATTTAATTTCTAAACTAATAAGGCTTCTAAAATATTATTAAGACTAAAAGGGTGAAACAATGTATGTAAAAAAAGTGTTTTGATATTTATCACTAAAACTTAAAATAGTGTCTAGTGTGCGCCCCCCACTTCCCCCTCTCCCTCCAATTCTTTATCTATTTTTGAAAATTAGATGGTAGAAATATAGTCAAATTTGAGTACTAAAGTTATATTTTGTATATTCTTAGTATTTTTTGAAATGGATGCATCTTGAAAATGCATCATTGAACATGCATGTCACATAATTTGTTAAAAAATTAAAAATATAATTTATTTTTATTGCATAGGGAATGAAGTATAAAAATGTAAAAGATATATATATAAAAGATTCTTTTATACTTCATTCCCTGTGCAATAAGAATCTTTTATACTTCATTCCATATGTAATAAAAATAAATTGTATTTTATATATATATAATTAATTAATTTCAAAATTCAATAAATGAATCATAAGTTATTAAGAAAAATAAATACATATATATTTGGGGAATATAAAAACATTAGTAAAAGAAAATAAAAATAAATATGTTAATATATTTAAAATTTAAGGTGTGTGATTAATTTTTTCTTTAAATAAAATATTGATGATAGTTTCATCAAATATTGTTATCAAACAAGTAAATTGAATGACATTGAAGTTCAAAAATATTATCTGAATTAGATGAATACATCTCTTAGAGACAAAATAGGAGTCTAAAGCTTAAGCTTGTT
Organism: Sequoiadendron giganteum; assembly: GCA_007115665.2. Classification (NCBI taxonomy): domain Eukaryota; kingdom Viridiplantae; phylum Streptophyta; class Pinopsida; order Cupressales; family Cupressaceae; genus Sequoiadendron; species Sequoiadendron giganteum. The sequence goes on along the minus strand of CM021102.1, from coordinate 596,875,355 downwards.
ATCCAAAGCTTCAAATCAAACCTAAAATAGAGGCAATTATTTTTTGAATAAATAATATGAATGTGTTATGTAGAAAACAAAAATATTTCATGGACAAGAAAAAAAATGTTACATGTGATTTGGTCTTATAATACAATTTGCACATGGTTTCAATATATATTTTTTTATGAAACTCTAGGAATTTTTTATTTTATATCATTATAAATTATATATTTGTTTTAAAAATCTATATTTGTTCAATCATTACATATTTTTTCTTTACTTATGAGTTTAAGTTATCAATTTTATTTACCATGAACATAAATCTAATAATTTATTAATTTTTGTGAGTACAATCATTTAATTTTATTTAAGAGTCTATTTCTAATCATTATGTTTATTATGAGTGATAATTATATTATTTTTATTTGATTAACAATTTTAAGTAAGATATATTGTTAATTTTGTATAGAAAGAAAGAGTTGGCAATTGCCATGGAAAGGAACAAGCAAGAAATGCCCAAAAAAATTGATTTAGAGAAATAAAATAAAATGAGCACATGAAAAGACTTTATCAAATGAGAAAAACTAAAGTTGAACATACATCATCATTACCAATTGAATTGAGAGTAAAAATGGTTCCTAAATCACTTATTGAATAAAAATAATAAAATTATGATTAATGACAAAAGACTAATTCTTGATAATATTTCAATTATTAATATAAAAATATAGTAAATGATCAAATTTATAAAAAAAATTATTATTAAATTCAAGAACATGCACCAATTGAAAAATATATGAAAATGATCAAAATTTACTTAATATAACAAATCAATAGCATATGCAAATAAAAAATCACATAAAATTAGTCGTACAAAAAATTAAAGTATGTAATTGAAATTGATAAAAATATCTTAAAACTTATGCTTACTAAAATTGTTGAACACACTTATAGAAGAATTGCTAATAAAATATGGATAACGTTTTTTGAAAGGTTAAATAAAAATAATAAAGTGAAAATTATTATTAAAATGATAAAAATAAATAATAATTTTATAATTATAAAGATTCTTGATCTAAGATCATTTAATATTGATGATGAAAAAAATATTGTAAAAAACCTAATTAATGCATGTTAATAAATAGACTCAATCTCACACTTAAAAGATGGCAATGTTACCTAGCATGTTTTTATATCAACTATAGTAAGTAATGAAATAAAATAAATTGTTTAATTATCAAAACAAGTAGATGATGTAGGGGACTCCCCTTACAAATCTAAAATCAAACACACACAAAGAGACTTGCAAGATGGCTGCAATATTTCATTAAATTTTAGATTTAAAGAAAGAAAATCAGCAACATCCTTATTTGCTTAAATCATAAAATGAAATTACATCAAACTAAAGCTCATGGGCTTCCTTACAATCTGGGCTTCAAACATACAAAAATCTGCAACACAAAATTTTGGCATCATTCTAACAACATTTGGGTATGCAACCACAACTTCTCCAAAATCCCCCCTCTCCAAATGAGCAAGTATCATTATATAGGAATTATGTGAGAAGAAACCACCATTGGTTTCCCAAAACAACCTCCATAAACCACCAAGAACTCCAACGCCCAACTTGAGGAGAGATAAGAAAATAAAATATAAAATAATTCATTTCCTTTACCACCTTCACATGGGCACATAACTTTTGGTCAATCAAGACACCTTCTTTGACTCCCATTGGCCCCAACGACTCCAAATACGACCATGCAACAACATGCAAAGATTGTGGCACAAACATGCAATTACATGCAAGGCATGCAATTGAACATGCAAGCACATGCACCCCAAATGGTCCCCACCAAGAATTTGGACGCCCGGGAGGGGTATTTTCTCAATTTTGCCTTAGAAAATATTCATAAATTTATATTTCCCACTAAAATTATAATTACAATTTCATCCAAAGGGAAATTATAAAGTTGAAAATCAAAATATTTATTCACCTAGCCTCTAAGCCCTTATTGAAAATAAAGCAAAATAAAATAGCATTATTTTTTGTGATGCAAGATTGCAAGTACCCCTAGATGCTCTTACATCGGACACTTGGGGTAGGAAAAAATTTATGAATATAGATTCACAAAATGGAGTTCAGTGGCAGTACCACCCTTTCAGATTGCAAGCAATCCTCAGCAAACTCCATCACTAAATTTGATACCTGCAATTGATTCTTCTTTATCCTCTTCCAACACTTAGCTAGAAAAAGCTTCCTTCTCTGAAAACTCTATTCTTCATTGAACCTCCTAAATGTGGAATCAATTCCACCATAAAACGACCACCTCGTCCTCTAATATTGTGGGATTCAACCCACCATTGTCTGTCCACCTCCGCCAATTTGCACTTGCACTTAAATTTGCAACACCATACAAATCCTTCTCTACATACCAATTATCTCTAACAAACTCTAATTGAACCATCTCATCTACATTCACCAACTTATCCATCTCATCATGAAAATAATTATTCTCAAATTCACTAAAATTTGCATTTACCTTTTCATCACCTATTGCTTCTTCAACTTTGCTTTCTTTTTTAATGCCTTCTACAAGACATGCAACTATATCACTTCCTTGTCCTATAACCAGTGCTGCAAATTCAATGTCAATAACACAATCAAGATATTCATCCTTTCCATATTCCTCCTCTACATCCATTTCAATGTTAGTAACACAATTAAAATATTCATCCTTCCCATCCTGCAACAAATTGTCATTCCTACAAATCTCTTTATCAAACTCTTATTTTACCTTCACCTAATGTTTCTCAATTTTAACCTTCCCAAATTGATTTATTACTGCAACAACTTTATCCATTTCTACATTCTTATCCTCATCAAAACATACATTAAAATATGATTTTACCTCATTGTCTCCTAGTGTAATTCTTTCTTCACTGTCACTCGTCGTATCATTCAAACACAAATCAAATTTGGTTCTAACCTCTTTAGAATCTAATATTTGTCTCATCCTTACTGCTTCAGCAAAACTTTCAACTTCCTCATATTCACCCATTTCATTCACATAATTCATAAGAAAATCAGAATTACTAATTAACTCACAAAATGCAAGTTTTACCTCATCTTTTACTATTTCAACTTCAGTGTCCTCTTCTTCAATGTTCTCCATTACACTCAACTCTTTTTTTTTGTTGCAACCTCTGTAATTTCATCCTCCATGTATTTCAATAGACATCCTCAAGCTCATCAATTTCTTCGTATTCATCCTCTTCTTCTACTTTTGTGTCACATGCATGACACTCTACTACATATTCTTTCTTTCTCGCATTCAAAATATCATTAGAAAGATAATTACAATTACCTCCAACTCTCCTCTCTTCTTGTTTCATCCTTTTAACCTCTTCCAAAGGGATGCAATAATTTTTCTTTTTTATCTTCTCTTCACTGTCCTCTTTTATGAGAACATTCTTCTTCTTGGATCTCTCATCCCATATTCTCACATCCCCTATAACCATATTTTCCAATACATCTACTTCAGACTTGAGCTTTTCAAATTCTTCATGGTACTCCCTATCCTCTACTTCTTCCCAATATTATTCTCGGAATAAAATTCTTACAGGCCTCCTCAAGATCCATCCAATCCTCTCAATTGCTACAATTTTCTCACCTTACATCACACAACTCCAATCCTCAACACTATCTAGTTCTATTACAAACTGCCTCACCTTCGGCATTTTGTTTACACACTCAAGAACCTCTACTCTTCAAATATTTTGTGTAGCTACTCTTACAAGTTGCACATACACCTATAACAAGAAAACTCACACACACTCCACCCTCAGGTCCTGGTACAAACTGCCTCACATCAATGCTTTTTCCTACACACTCAAGAACTATCACTTTGATACCACTAATGAAGGGGACTCCCCTTACAAATCTGAAATCAAACACACATAAAGATACTTGCAAGATGACTGCAATATGCCATTAAATTTTATATCTAAAGAAATAAAATCAGCAACATTCTTATTTTCTTATATCATAAAATGATTACATCAAACAGAAGCTCATGGGCTTCCTTACAATCTGGGCTTCAAACATACAAAAATCAACAACATAATTTCTTCAAGATTCTGGCATCATTCTGACAGCATCTAGGTATGCAACCATAACTTCTCCAAAAAACCCCTCTCCAAATGAGCAAGCATCATGTTATATAGGGATTATGTGAGAAGAAACCACCATTGATTTCCCAAAACAACCTCCATAAACCACCAAGAATTCCAATGCCCAACTTGAGGAGAGATAAGAAAATAAAATATAAAATAATTCATTTCCTTCACCACCTTCACATCAGTGCCTAAATTTTGGCCAATCAACTTGGTCAATCAATACACCTTCTTTGATTCTCGGTGGCCCCAATGACTCCAAATACGGTCATGCAACATGTAAATATAGTGGCACAAACTTGCAATTACATGCAAAGCATGCAATTGAACATGCAAGCACATGCACCCCAAATGGTCCCCACCAAGAATTTAGACACCCAAGAGGGATATTTTCCCAAATTTTCCTTAGAAAATATCCATAAATGCATACATCCCACCAAAATTACAATTACAATTTCATCCCAAGGGAAATTACAAAGTTTCAAATCAAAATATTTATTCACCTTGTTGGCCCACATTTGTCATTGCACCAAAATATCGACTTGTTAATGTCTGATACAACTGCCAGAGTTAACGGATCCACGAGAGGTGGTTAGTCCATGTCAAAAATCCTGAGGGGAGCATTGACCATTTTCCAACAATCTCCCCCCCAACGGTACCCAAGGGGATTCAAACCCGACACCTTTGGCTCTAACACCACTTGTTGGCCCATAGTTGTCATTACACCAAAAGATCGACTTATTAATGCCTGATACAATTTCCAGAGTTAACGGATCCACGGGAGGCGGTTAGTACATATCACAAATCTCGAGGGGAGCGCTGACCATTTTCCAACACACCTAGCCTCTAAGACCTTATTTAAAATAAAGGAAAATAAAATAGCATTAGTTTTGGTGATGCAAGATTGCTAGTACCCCTAGATGCTCCTACAGTAAATCACTAAAAATAAATAAATAAATATTATTCAAAGATGTGAAAATATTGAAAATCTTAATAAAATTGAACTATGAGTTTATCAGGTTGACTCTCACACAAAGACAAGGTTGTAGTTAATATCTTAAAAGAAATAATTGATTTTTTTTAGATAAAGAACACAAAAGTTTCACCTAATCAAAGATATGTTGTAAGAAGAAAAATTAGTTCTCAAAATCAAGAACCACATCCTAATTTTTTTCATATGAATCAATTACAATTTTATAACAAATTTATTGAGAGTTATTCTCAAATAAAAATTAGTTAAAGGTATTTTGAAATGATCAAACCTTATTATGTCAAAGTATATTATGCATACATTACTTGTTGTAGGGTGTATTTTAAAATTTTTTATACATTATGATTTTTTTTGTCATATAGATGTTACTTTCCATACTAACAATATTGTACAAAAATGTATGACAGAATTTTCATCTATATCATTAAAAGAATTATATCAAGTGTGTGTTGGAAAAACAAGGATAGACAACTAAGAGGGGGGGGGAGGGGTGTGAATCAGTTGTTACCAAAATCAAACGTATTCAACATTATTCAACCTTAAATCTCAGATCTGATAATTAACAGTGCAAGCATAAATCAATAACACATTAGAGACACATGAACACCAATATTTTATATGTGGAAACCCTATTAGGGGAAAAACCATGGTGGATATTAGTCCACAAGATTATACCCTATAAGAAGTATAATGAAGAATGAAAAAGGAATGCACTTGCATTCAGGCACACTGCTCAGAGGAAGGCTCGCTACCTTACATACAATAATCAAATTAAATCCATCTGATGAACATGAACTGAGAAATTAACTTCTTCACAAGCCTGATTACAGTTCCGGTTAGGCACAAATACACT